>QMIH01000536.1:217160-239660 GCA_003987875.1 Clarias batrachus
GAGATGTGTCTGCTGCTAGAACTCTGTGTGGCATTGACCTGCTCTCTGATCTGAGCTGCTGTTAACCGCCGATTTCTGAGGCTGGTGACTCGGATGAACTTCTCCTCCGCAGCAGAGGTGACTCTTGGTCTTCCTTTCCTGGGCCGGTCCGCATGTCAGCCAGTTTCTTTGTAGCGCTTGATGGTTTTTGTGACTGCACTTGGGGACACTTTCAAGGTTTTCCCAATTTTTCAGACTGACTGACCTTCATTTCTTAAAGTAATGATGGCCGCTCGTTTTTTTTCTTCACTTACCTGCTCATTACCTGCTATAAGGTTAATAAACGTGGCTATGCAAGATCCTACATTTGCTGCTTGAAGAGATTTTTTTTTTCTTTCATTAACATTAGAAAGTTCCAGAAAATGAACAAGAAAAACACAGACATATGCAGACTGCGCATAAAACTGAGCATCAGCACAGTCATGTGACCTACGATGCCATCAAAGCGTCCGGAAAGCTGATAAACTTTTTAAAATCTAAATGTCAACCTGAACCAGGATCCGCTTTATCAGTTAGTATTTACATGGAGTGTTCTGTAGAGCTGCACTTTCCTCAACCTGAGCAAATATTATGGTGTGTTTATCTGACCTGCTTTGAAAGTCAGAATTCAAACACACACACACACACACACACACACACCTAAACACACACAAACATATTCAGAAGACATTCAGTCAGCAAACGCACCCAACAAGTTCTTCGACAGTATAAATAAATAAATAAATAAATAAATAGATAAAACGAAAAAAAGAATGATCACTTCAGTTCTGTGAACATGATATGAACGTTACACTCGAAGGTACCTCATGTCAAATTCTAGATCGACTACAACACCAACACTGAGTAACTCACTCTTTGAGGTTGTCGCACTCCTCCTCTAGGCGTGCCTTGTCTTTGCTAACTGCTAGCAGCTGGCTTTCCCGCGTCTCCAGCCTGCCCGTGAGCTCGTTAACCATCTGGCAACAGAAAATAAAAAGAGAGAGAGAGAAAGAGATTGTGTTTGTACATGGGCTTTACATTTCTTTCCAGTTTCTGTGCAACGTAATAAGCTGTGTTTTTCTTTTCATCTTATTTACGTCAAGAAAGAACAAAAGGTCACAACTGGTTACAATTGAAAATTGTTCTCTTAAGCAAACTTATTGATAAAATCATGACAAGCTGTTAGAGAAAAATAATCATCAGCTTTGAGATGAACCGGCTTCATCACACAATCCAAACAACTGTGATTCAACTGTGTGCGATTCAGACCTTCTGCAGCTCCAGGAGCTGGCACGTGGAGCCCCCTTTCTGCTCCTCGATTATGGGTGATGTCACCGAGTCATGTGACTCCCCGGCTTCAGTCCTTTCATTACATAGCGTGAGATGTGACCCAGACTCCTGCTCCTCCTGCTCCTCCTCAGGCAGCTCTTCTGGTTGTTCGGAGTTCACGGGAGTCGCACTACGCCCGCTCTCCTCCATCTCGTCCACCGATTGGTCCTTCGCGCAGTCAGACGTCCCTCCCTCCACCTCTTCCTGCTCCTGATTGGCCTGCGGCGGTGTCGGTAGAGCCGGGAGCGGGCTGGTCCCGGCGGTGACGGACGCCAGAGTGCGGCTGCCGGGGATCTCGTCGTCCGAGTTGACTTCGCTGACGCTGCGGCTGTCCAGGGAGTGCACGCTAAACGAGTCGATGCGCTCGAAGGCGTCGGACGAGGACCCGCAGCTCTCCGTCAGCTTCGGGTAGTCGTCCAGACGCGGGAAATCGCTGCACGTCGAGGCTGAGAGGAGCTGGAAGGATCCCTGCATGAGGTGCAGCCCCGCTTTGCCCTCGGCCGTCTCCTGCCTTGAGCTGGCCGAGCTCTCGCTGATGACGCTCTCGTGGTCCAGAACCTCGATGTCACTGGTGGTGGACGTCCCGGACGAGAAGGCGCTCACAGGAGGAGACGGGGTGTCGCTCTGCCTGTCCTCTGCTTTCGCATCTTTGGATTCCAAAATGATGTCTTTAGGAGGCTCTTTCTCCGGGCTCTTAGTCTCAGCAGAACCACAGCCCTCGACTTTTTCTACAGATTCAGGCTGAGCAGGCGGGTCCACTTGAGAGATTTGTGGACTTGAAGTGGAATCCAGTGTCTCTGTTTTGCTCTCAGTCTCCTCTGTTTCTTCTGCTTGCTCCAGAACAGCCGTTTCTTCTTTTGCCTGCACCTCCTCTGGGTGGGTCTCGGCTACTTGTTCGCTGCTCTGTTGACTCAGATCTTCCTGAGAGAGCGTGGAAGAGTCGACGTAATCCTTGGCCGCGGGTTGCGTCTCGTTTTCGGATTTCTCCTGAGGCCGGTGGTAGGATTTGGTCGGCGCCACGGAGACCACCGGAGTCTTCTTGACCGGCTGCCCGTCTCCGGGCGCCAGGAAGGCACTGAAGAAACTCTCGGTCTCATCCACCACAGTGCGAGTGACAGGCTTGGTGATGGCCTCGGATGAAGGTGTGAGGGTCTTCGGGCTTTCCTCTGAAGGAGAATCCCACTGGTTCATCCCCCATCCTGTGGACAATGGCTTGCTCGGGACTTCTGACAACACAGAGGGGGGAAAAAATGTGAGCAAACAAGCAGACAAGTTCTAAGTACACATTTCTACAGAACTTGAATAAAGCCTTGATGGGATTCCAGGCCACTGCAAGGCACCACAAAAACCCATAGTCACAGCAAGGAGGAGTTTCTACTGCACTGGGATGATTTTGGCAAATTGGAGGAAACCAGAGATTGTAAACGTCCTCCAGAACGCGCTAGTGTGGGTGCAGGCGTTCATTTTGACCAAGCGGAAGCCACGTCTGATAGCCGAGAATAACAGGTTGAATCAGGTGTGGCTGACGCCTGTTTTATCGTCTCTGGTTTCCTTGAACCTGACAAAAACATCCAAGTAGGTGAACGGTCTAGGAGAAATTCCCCCTTCTTATTATAATGGTTGTCTCAGGTGTGCCGTTTGCGTTAAGATTTTATCTTATTACACTTCCCGTCTAACACGCATCCACTGTCATGCTGACCTAGATGTAGCACCACTGGTTCATCCCCAGATCCTGAGGGAGTGAAAGGACGCATGCTTCCAATATGCAGGGTAAATGATTGTCTATATTCATACCAATTATTAGAACAAGCTAAATTATCCTGTTTAATTGAGACATAAAAGTCTCTGATCACCTCAAATATGTATTCAAGTGATGAGTAAATAACTCGACAGAAGTGATTCATCAACTCTCTTTGTTCTGACAGCTGGATTTTTCCATCAAAAGGATTTTAGATACACACAAGCTGAATGAACCTGACTAAAACATCCATGTAGGTGAAGTGTCTAGAGGAAATCCCCTCTAGGTCTACGCAGTGTCCTGCAATAACTTTCTTGTGACAATACATGACTCTTATTAGCTCATTATAATTCTTAAATGAGTCCTGTCTCACACTGATCCACTGTCACTCTGAACAGGACGAAGTCCCACTAATTCATCCACACGGCCTGAAGGGAGTGAAAGGACGGATGATTCTGGTATGCAGGGCGAATTGTTGTGCGTCTTCATACTAATCTTTAGAACAGGCTTATTAAGCTGATTAGCTGAGTCATAGGTTTCTGAATTATTGCTTTCACATCAGGACACACGTGACGATCAGGAGACATGATCATCTCAAGTATGTATTCAAGTGATGAGTAAATAACGCGACAGAGGTGATCCATCAGCTTTCTTTGATCTGTTTTACATCATAAGGAATTTAGATACACACAGGCCCTCACCTTGAACCTGACTAAAACATCCAAGTAGGTGACGTGTCTAGAAGAAATTCCGCCTAGCTGTGAACATGGGTCTACATTGTGTCCCATCGAGACAGAATTGTGACAATGCTTGACTGTAGGTTTTAGCTTAAGTCAACTCCTAAATACATTCTGTCTAACACAGATCCACCGTCATGCTGACCAGGATGAAGACCCACTGGTTCACCCCTACAACCTGACGAAGTGAATTGTCTAAATTCATATCAATCATCAGAACAGGATTATTAGCCTAATTATCTGGGTCATAGATTTCTGAATTTTACATCAAGACACACATAACACTCAGGAGACTTATCCATCCATGAACCTCTTTAATCCATCAAGGGGCCGTGGAGGCCAAAGATGATTTTAATTCCTATCCTGATGTGTTCCTGAACACTTTTCTTTCCTAGCCGCTCTTTGATGTCATCAATCTGTCTTCTTGTTTCCAATTTCTGTTTCTCTTCAGCATCGATCTAACGATTAATCTTTCTTTTCACATCCTGCATACACGCCTAAACAGACTAAACGTGATACCTTCACCACATTATATATATATATTTGGTTTGTTTGTTTTCAAGCCTGAGATCTCTTCGATTTGTTTAATTTGAGACTATTTACTTTTCAGAATCTTCTCTACCTCATTTTGTTTCAGAAACATTCAATTTTTCAAACGTATGTAATCAGTAACATGAGACTAGATCTCTTCAAATATAAGGAAACTCAAGAATCAAGGATTTTAGATACACACACACACACACACACACACACACACACACACACACACACACAGAGTAAACAGCTGTCACTTTATCAGACTCTCCCTTTAGGCATGACTACAGTGATGACAATAGTGCCAGGTTTGCTTAAGGCTGACGTTTTAAAGCATTTCTTCAGCTTCCAGGTTCAAACCCACCGTCTAAACTGGGAGTGATGGCGTCGCCCCACTGGTCCTCCTCTTTAATGTCCAGAACTCGGTCGATGGACTTCTGTGCGGTGCTCAGAGCCTGTTTAGCGAAGCTCGACAGGTGTGAAGCGTTGAACCAACTCATTTTCCTCACGGCTTAGGAGCGGGAAATCGTATTTAACAACGCATCTCCGTGTACAACGCTGAACTCACAGCAAACTGTCACTGTTAGCATGCTAGGCCGAGAAAACAAACTGGAGAAAATCAGATTTCCGCCATCACCACCTCACTCTACAGGTCCTGCCACAATCCTCATGTCACACAGAAACAGAGGGAAACACCGGGTCCGTGCTTCATGAGATCGTCCTCAGCGCTGAGCTCTAAACTCCGGCTTTGTTTTGGAGTTAGCTAAAGAAGTCCAGAGCTGCTGAGTCGCGAAGCTTCTACTTCCGGTCCACGTAGCATCAAACAACACGTCATCTCGTAACCCCGCCCACAGACGGAGCTCCGTCAGGGAAGAAAGAACTGGACAAACCGTCTGTGACGTCATTAATAGGCTTTTTTTTCTCTCTGAAGCTCAGCCAAAGAAAAAATTATGCACTTTAAATAGGGTTTTAGGCAAATTTATAATAATAATAATAATAATAATAATAATAATAAATTTGTAATTAAAATAATTTTTATTATTGCTAATTATTATTTTTTATTATTTCCGTATCTTTCCCTCTAGTACCCTTTTTATTTTGCACATTCCATATAATTTATACATATATTTATACATTTATTCTTTTATAATATATATAGATTCTTATTTTTACATATATTCCATGTAATTTACACTTTTTACATTATACATTTTATATATTTCTTTTTTTATTTTATTTTAATTAAAAAATATATTATATATAATATAAAAAATAATAACATATTTTTATATTATATCTATAAAATTTTATATTTGTACGGCGGCACGTTGGCATAATGTTCGCATGTTCTCACCATGCTTTGTGGGTTTCCTCCGTGTACTCTGGTTTCTTCCCATTGTTCTCATTAGTGTTTGAATAAGAGTATGAATGTATGTATGTGTGTGGATACCCTTTCAATGGTGCTGCCTTGTGCTCGAAGTTTCCTGAGATAGACTCCCGGCCCCTGTGACCCTTTATACAGGATAAAGTGGTATAAATAATGTGTGAATGTTCAGCCATGGCCAAAAGTTTTATGGATGACACAAATATTAAGTTTCATAAAGTCTGCTGCTTCAGTGTTTTTCTTTTTGTCAGATGTTACTATGGTATACTGAGGTATAACTCCAAGCATATCATAAGTGTCAAAGGATTTTATTAACAATTACATTAAGTTTATGCATTCTATGAGAGCAACTTCTCCCAGTTGCTCTCTAAGTAAGTAAGTGGGTTAGGGAACAAAACATCGAAATTTTGGAATTTTTGAAATATTTATATATCAAGGGAACTCGCTCTTTCAATGATATCTTTATGTTTTGTACACTGGAGGACCAGAAACAAGTCTCAGAAAATGTTCTGTCTGTCTGCCTGTCTGTCTGCAACAGACACTTTATTTTAAGGGGTCTCTATGGTTGGCAATAATTTTATAAATATGTCTAATGAGCTACTTGGGAAAAAGCTCCTACAGAACAGGTCACAATCTGTTTGGCGATGCACACACGAGCAGAAAGGAGGCGCTGTTGAGTCCATTTCATTGTTACCTCATTTTTAGTCAAAATTTTAAGGCGTTTAAAGAGGAATTTGGAAATGTTGACTACAATGTGCAAACATATTCATAAAATAGGGAAAGAGGACAAAAAATAATGTATCTAATAAAACAGGATTTAAACTGAAAGAAAGATGAGGGAGATCAAGACCAGAAGGTGGCAGTATTGCAAATTACTGAATGTCAACCGCTTTAAAACAAGAACAGAACAGATAAGGATTGAACAAGATTCAAAATGATTAAACTGAATAGCACCCTGAATTTATTTATTCATTTTTTTTTTTCTATAGAGCTTATCCTGTACATATAGATAGGGGGCTTTGGGGACTTTGCAAATACAAACAAACTAAAGAAATTCTAACTGTAGCCTATAATTTGGTGTTATATCTTAAGAGAATGCATTGCAATTTTTTTTTATTAAACTAATTATTACATTTTTGCATATATTTATTACATTTCCATTTGGAAATTATGTTTTTTTATTTATCTTATTAATAATTGAAATATCTGGTTTGAAGTGTTATGGAGGGGGGAAATAAGGTTCGTATTTTGGCAATTTTGGGCTTTAATATTTCATAATATATCTGATGAATTGTGTCTCATACACCATATTGTAGGCTAGGTGGCGTATTTTCTAAACGTGATGTTTGGCGCCAATGCTAATGCTTAGGAGTGCCCCAAACACCTACTGTAAAACCAACAATATTTGCAGGGTAAAGTTCAGGATTCTGTGTCTGAGGATGAAGAGAAGATTGAGAAGCTCTCGATGATCAGTGTTCAGCTGGAGGAGAGTGTGTGGGAACTGGAGGATCTGCTCTGTGAGACGCATGTGAAAAGTTAAATGTACTTTAAAAAATAATATCTGATTTTAATATAATGTGAATTACTGAGAGTAATGAACAGTGGAGTTTGATGCTCACCTGCACTTACAGTAGAGCCAGTGTGATGAGCAGTGATAGCTGGTGAGGATAATAGACAGGAGGCTAAATGCACATTTCTATCCGAGTTCATTCACTATACTTCTTTTCCTGTACAGGGTCACGGGAATCCTGGAGTCTCTTCATGAGGCAGGGTACACCGTGGACGGAGTGCCAGTCCATCACAAGCGACACACTCATATACTCATACAATATGCCAATTTGGAAAATCCCAATTAGTCTACCTCACAGACAAAATCCATGTACTCAGACCCTGAGGAGGGAATCGGACCCTCAAACCCTCGATCCACTAAGCCACTGTGCTGCCAGGAGTTCAACTATTTGGGATAATATTTATGCAACGTGTTTTATCATGAGAACTTGTTGATGGCATAATAATGTGGACACATACGCAGGCAGTTTTTTATTTGTTAGAGTGTTTGAAGTTAGTAATACCCAAGTAGGTATCTTTAAAATAAAATAAAAACTTTCACTATCCTTTTTGTGTCCTTTTGGCAGATCTGTACTTAATCAGTTCCTGTATTTTCAGTTTCTTCTCACAATGCACTTTTTTGGTGAAAAAAGGATGACAGAGCGATAAATTAACATGAAAAGAAAGATGGAAACCCATCGTCCTGTGATACTGAAAATCGTATTAATCTTACCTACATTTCAATTTAGACAAAGTCATTGAAAAATCACTGAGCACAAATAAGGCTACTAATGAACTCAATATAAGTCAACTCTGAACTCAAGGTCTAAACACAGAATGTAGGGAAACATAGTCAAATTAAAGTCACATGGTGAATGCAGACTTGCACCATCTTCTCGGTCCAGGGAGACATAGTGTCAGATTGCACTTTGTTTTAGTGCTGCTTTAGCTGAAAAAAAAAGCATTAAAACCTAGCCTAGGTGTAACAAGTCGTTAAAACACTAGCATCAGTGCCCTACAATATTAGCATGAGCGTTTAATGAACCGATATGAGGAGATTTCCTATTCATGTTGCATGATGACTTTAATGTGAGTAAATAGTCGTAGAAGTAAATAAAGCTGAAAACCTTTATTTTTTATATTCTCATGTCTCACTGGTGGAGAAGCATTAAAAGGTTGTGGAGTCCATTACTCAGGCTGACACCGAGAAAACCGACTGACAGTGACAGATGTTCTGATCACAGACTGACTTTAATGTTAGTCTGAAGGACAGGACATCGGTGATGATGGTAGTGATTGTGAGGAAGAATGGCCTACTGAAGACATAGAACAGGTTTCAGATGATGTTATGATTATGATGATGATGGGGAGGAGGAGGAGAAGCCTGCTTCTCCTTGTCCTCAAGATAAGTCAACAACAGCGTCCTCAAGTCTTTCTCTACAACCTACTCCATTTCCTCCTGGCCTACGGAGAGCAAAGTTACGGCTGCTGACAATGACTGGTGTGGGGGGTGGTGATGATGCTGATAAGGAGGAGGAGATTTATTCTCAAGATAAAGATGAAACAGAATTGATTGAGGGAGAAGTCAGGTCAGGTGATGATGGTGGAGGAGGAGGAGCAGACAGATAGACAGACAGACAGACCGACAGACAGATAGATAGATAGATAGATAGATAGATAGATAGATAGATAGATAGATAGATAGATAGATAGATAGATAGATAGATAGACAGATAGATAGATAGAAAAAGCAGACAGACAGACACATACATCGACAAACAGACTGATAAACAGACACACAAATAAGACATATAAAGGCAGGTTTTTTTTCTGAAAGCTGAAACTTTCAAAAAGATTTGTGGTTAAATAAGTGTTTAATGCAATTGAAAAAGAAGAGGAAAGTTTGTGTCTGTGTATCTATGTCAGATTGCATCTATGTATCTATGTGTGTCTGTCTGTCAGTCTATCTGTGCGTCAGTCTGTCTGTCTATCTATGCGTCAGTCTATCTATCTGTCCATCTATTTATCTATGTGTCTGTCTGTCTGTCTATCTATCTATGTGTCTGTCTGTCATTCTATCTCTCTGTATATCTATCTTTCTATCTCTCTATGTGTCAGTCTATCTATCTGTCCATCTATGTCTGTCTATTTATCTATGTGTCTGTCTGTCTATCTATCTATCTATCTTTGTGTCTGTCTGTCATTCTATCTCTCTGTCTGTATATTTATCTTTCTATCTATCTATGTGTCAGTCTATCTATCTGTCCATCTATGTCTGTTTATTTATCTATATGTCTGTCAGTCTATCAGTCAGTCTATCTGTATATCTATGCGTCTGTCATTCTATCTCTCTGTCTGTATATCTAGCTTTCTATCTATCTATGTGTCTGTAGGTCTATCTATCTATCTAGATTTTAAAAATATTTTGTGATGATTAATACTTCCTCATATTTAAGTCTGTAGGAATGCTAAGCACGCGCACCCTGAGCAGAATAAACACCGTCGTAAGTAAGCACTGTTATTTCCCCCTAACGATAAGGTTAGCGCATGTGCGATGACGGCGTGGGCCGCGTCTCAAATTGTGCTCCCCGGCAACACGAAGTTCAACACACCAGCTAGGCAACGCGTTACGCAAGGCAGCGATATAGTGAACAGGGCGCGATTTAGGACAGGGCCGCGTTCTCGGGCTTGTTTTGAAGGAAGTGAGCCGCCGCAGCAGCAACAGCAGCAGCAGGAGCTCCGGAGAGAGAAAAGAAAAGAGAAACAAGACCCGGGCCGGACGGACGGAACACGGAGATTGCCCAAACACTCGGAATTAGCAGGAGATTTAACAGCTGTACAGTTCGAGGATTTATTTATTATAATAGTTCTGTTTTATAAAGCGTCATAGGGGAGGGTTGTTTGAGGTGCAAATACATCCAGAAGGAACGAAAACAATAGTGACACAGCGAAGAGGAGTCGGCGTTAGCCTTAGCTTCTTAGCTGGTTAGCTAAAACACTACCGTTTCGTTCCGGGAGTGAGGTGAGTCGGATTATTTATTTGAAAAAAATGTAACAAATATTTGTAGGTTTGTAAATTTGTGATTGTTATTTAAACGTTTTGATGTCAACGGGGTGTCAACAGACCGCAAGCTAGCTTAGCATTAACGACTAGCCGTGTTCTCGGTTGCTAAGTAATGAGGACGGCTTAGGGTGAGTGCACGCGCTATGACGGTTTTTTTTCCCTTTATTTTTTTAAGGCTTTAATGTGAATTAAACACATAAATGTTGTGAAAGTTTCACGTCGAAACATGTCGTTTATAGATAATGACGTTTTAATGTTCCGTAATGTGCCAGCGTTCGCACCTCACATCTGACAGGACCGTTAGCTGAGGAGCTAATCTTTCCTTCATGGTAATGATTTGTGTTATTATATATATTTATATCGGATTTATATAGGATTGATTAAAAAAAAACTTGGTGGTGAGATGGCGATTCATTGAAACCACTTTAAAAATCCGTAATCACAGAGTAATACACTGCTTCAGTGCGTTTTTTTTAATGAAATGCTGCGTTCAAGGGCGAGTTTGAGATAATAAGCTGTTTATGAGGCTTTATAACGGGGAGCCGACGCCCCGAGCCGAACAGGAATAACAATAACGCCATAAAGGCATGGTGAAGGAGAACTCCTCATGATCATCCGTCTGAGGAACATCCAAGGCTCTCCAGTCCTGATACTCAAACACTCCTTTGTAGTTTTTTTTTTTTTTTTTGCACCATGTGATCCGACTTTACCCAGGGTCATGGGTTCTAGATTAAATATGGAGTCGCACCACCGTGGTTACACCCAGGGCGGTGTGAGGAGTACAGTATATGCTAAATTCAAAGATCCTTATTATAGAAATCTTTACTACACAATGCTCTTAACCTTTATGAGGCAGTTTATTGTGAAAAATCTGTGAAATCTGAAAAAAAAAACCACAGGATAGATTCTGTTAAAAGGGTGTTTTCACATTAGGGTCCTTGAGATCGTTTCTCCGAAAACACTTGACCCCAATGCCTGGTTCATTTTGATTAATGTGAATAGTATCGAGTCCACCTGAAAGGTTGGTCTCGATAATGATATAGCATATGGATTGACGGATTGAATCAGATATTGCAATCGGACCTGACAGCAGAAGTAGTTTGCCGTTTAGATGTGATGCCATCAGTGCCATCGGTCTCCATCAAAATCTCAGTGTGGCCATACAGTAGCATGTGTGTGCAGATCTCATGACCTCTGACCTACACAACTGTACCTGATACTGCAAGAATGCATGTGAGAGCATAGCTCTTGACATTTGATTTGCTTAAATATAAATAATATTATAAGTCAAGGTTAACTTGCTTGTCCACTTTTTCTCAAATTTCACAAATTAATCGTGCCTAAATGTGAAGACGCCCTGAGAGTCTGTGCTCACCCCCCCCCCCCTCTAAAAAAGAAAGAAGGTGGGGGGGATTCTCGGAAATCAGAAATGCTGTGCGTCTTTTGCAGATAGGAATCACCAGGGAACACCTGATATGATACTATCACAGTATTCAGGTGATTATTTTATTTATATTGTGATTCTGTAAGTATAACGATTTTAGAAGTACCCTGAACATAAAATTAAAAAAAGATTGTTTTAAGCAAACTCATAGCACACATGATGCTGTGCTGCTTACAGTGTGTGCATAGATTAGAGTGCACCACTTCTAGGATTATAGACAAAGTGAAACCTCGAATGCAAAGGTATATGAATGAAAAAATAGTAAAAAAAAAAAAATCAATTATGCTGTCAGTGTGGTAATGTGTGAATTGCTACACAGAAGAATCTTAATATAAAACTGAAGCAGATTTTCTATTTTTTGGGGCCCAAGCAATATAGAGTGCGCGGGATTATTATTTACTTTTTTTTCCCCACACTTTTGGGCTTTTTGGGTGTCTTAACATGCTCAAAACTCATGAAAATTGGCAGACAGGTTGGAATCTGCTGCCATTAGGATGCTTGAGAGTCTGGGTCATGGGCGTAGCACGGAGCCCTCACAAGAGATTTTGCTGCATAGCTCATACACACTTGGATGTATGCACACAAAACCCGGTACACATTTAGAGCTCATCGAGTCGAACAACTTACGGCAAGTTATTTTGGGTCGTTCACAAAAACGCACCCGATAGATTTTTATGTACTGCTCTTAGGGAATTTATACAATCGCAACCAAACCCTGCTGATGTGATCTTAAGACAGTTAGGATGGATCATTGTAGAGGGATTTTTTGGTGTCTCAAATGGGTCAGCCATGAGGATGCCTTAATCATTTGCTGAAAAGTGGTTAATAATTTTATGTGTGGCATTATATTGAGTGACACATTCAGTGACATCACGTTCAGTGACATCATAGTGTGAGGCTTTTTTCCTCAGCATCTGTGGCCTATTCTACACACATACACATCACAAATGTTAACACGTGCACGCACACGCGCACACACACATGCACAAAATCACACATGCACAAAATCACACATGCACAAAATCACACATGCACAAAATCACACATGCACAAAATCACACATGCACACAAATTACAAATGTACAAACACTCTCACACAGACACAGATGCACACATGTACACACTCATAGACACACATCACAAATGTTAACACTATCGTCTCTCTCTCACACCTAAACTGTCATGAGTCCTATATAGTGTGTGACGTGTGCAAGTTGTGCGGTGTATTCGGATGGTGATGGCTTTTTGTAGGTCTCAACATGCTCAAATAACACACAGGTTGTGCGGTGCACCCGAAAAGTGATGGCACAGGGTGCTTGGGCCCGTCATCGTTGCTTGCAACTATATTTTTTTTTTTGTTTTGTTTTTCTCTTATCTCTAATGTTTTTTTTTTAGCAAATACATCAGAGCTGGACTCTTCCATTTGCTGTATTCTTTTTGTTCTTGAAAATCAGCAATTTGTTTATACATTGTGCAGAAATACCTCGACTTCTGTCCTGACACAAAGCTGAGAGAAGTTGAACCCATCAGTCATTTGTTATTCATCACTTATCATCAAACATCTCATGGAGAGAAAAAAACAATCTAGAGTCGGCACTGTATCTGATTCAGCCAGCATGTTGTGTTTCTTAAGGTTACGAAGACTTGCTGAAAAATTCAACTAAATTGATGCATGGGGCTTTCATCACAAGGTTATTTTACTATCAGGTTGGCTTCCACGCGATTGCGTTCTGCGTTCTCTCAGTCGTCATGTGCTGTCCTGTCCCTTGCATTTAAACTAACAGCTTCTTATCTTCAAGGATAAAACTTCTACATCCTGAATGACCGGCATGTTTTCCTTTATAACAAACGTGGTATGATTGTACGCATCCAAGACTTTATCAATTTATACATGTTGCATATTATTCTAGTCAGTCTTTGTTTCTAGAACGCATCCCAGGGCCGTGAGGTGTGAACACACCCTGGGTATGATGTTAGATTAAACTAGGCGCAGTTTAAATGTACACGTGTTTAGGCGGGAACCCAGTAGAAACCGCATACAGACACAGAGAGAGCTTGTTGAACTTCAAGCAGTACCCCAAGCCATCACGCTGCATCATCATGTCATCTTCGAGGGTTTATTTAACTGTTATGTTCTTTAGAATTGTTTAATCAAGGTGCTTGAAACATTTAGCCCCTTACCCTTTATCTCTTTTTAAAGAGAGTGATGCAGCAGTGAGTTTTATTATTTTACTCAGGGAAGCTGTTCTTTAAGTTTTGCATTATCTTAAACAACAACATATCAGCGATGTGACGCCACCCTGTGATCATTTAAACCTTCGCATTGGTCCCTGTGTCACTTTTACTCATAGGATAAGCGCACTCCAGGGAATAAGATCTTTCCAGTTGATAAAGATTTCAGTTTGCTGTAAAATATTTTTTTCAATTCTATTCATATAGCTCTTTTAACAATAGTCGCTGTTCCCTTAGCTGGATGTTTAATAGACTGTTCGGCGATCATTGCACTAATCCAGCTAAAGACCAATGTCAGCTCATTATAGGACAATGGATTAACCTCTTCCTGGAGAGTTATGGGAAATATGAAGAATCCGAGTGTGTGTGAGGACACGGGTCGCCGCACAGCAAGCTTTCCGAAAAGCTGCAGGTTTAGGAGGCGACGAGACAAAGTGTTTTGTTTGGTGTTGGTGATTGTTGACGGACCTCCACCAGGACAAGTGTTTTGTAAACAGATCAGCGTGGTGTAAACACTCTCAAAGGTTACATAAGGTTTACTTTCTGGGTTACTTTACGGGGAAAAATCAGATCACCTGATGGCGTTTATTTTACTCTTGAGAGTGTTTTTATTTTAAATTGTTAAATTGTAAGCACTCTTGTTGGAAGTATTATAAGAAAGGTTCTTCTTTTTGCCGTATTCATGTCTAGTCCTCCGCCTCCATTCCACGAGAACGCTGCGATCACGCTCGGGTGTGGACCAAACCAGTTGTTTCTAGAGCATCTGGCTGAGGGCGTGGCCTTGGTCTGCTTCCAAGTGAAGTCTAGTGAGGAAAATGATTCTGCTTTGAATAAAAGACGGTGTGTGTTTTATTGGTTGCAGTTAAAAAACAAAATGTTAATTAATTTTTGCTGAACTGAGTTTGTAGTAGTGTTGCACCATGTTCCTTAGAGATTCGTAACAATAAACAAAAAGACAAGATAAACGTTAGAGACATAGTCAATCATGCGATAGTCAAATTTATTTGTTGTTTAGTTAGTGATCGTGCAACAGCTTGGGCTGAGGAGTATGATGTAATATTAATATTATGATACTTCTTATCAAGGTATATCTCTGAAATACTCTGAGTTTTTACGACAAGGTTTTCAGCTCTGCTCACCTCTCAGATAATGTTTTTCAGTTTAATTGTGTGCATTGTGAAAATAAGTTAACTAATTACCAACGAATTTTTTTTTTGGACAAGTTTTGGACAGGATAAAGTCTTCTTAGCTTTAAGTTCCCCTCCTGCCGTTGATCTTTCTAGTTTTAAATTGCGCGTCACTCCCAGAGAGCCTCCTTAAACATCTTCAGCTGTATGGATTTAGCTGGAGCAGAACAGCCTGTAATGAAAAGATGCATTTGCGTCTGAGTTCAAGAGGTTCCTGTACAGTTTATCATGTGTGTTTAATCTGAGAGAGCTGAAGGATCAGTGCGATTGCAGTGCTAGAATGCTAATATGCGTTGTTTTCGTGATCTGATGTAGGCCAACTGTTTAAATTTTGAGTATAAAAACGGGGTTTGAACTCAGCACCAGCTGTATGACTGCAATTAGTGTGTTTCCTTACAGCAAATTCAGGATTGGTACAAACATGTGGGACATGATGTCTTCCTGGAGCACCTGAAGGCCAGGACACAGAGCTGCTTGGTGGGGTTTTTAGTGCTAAACCCAATGGGAGGTCGATCACTGATAATACTGGAATAAATATGGGTCAGTGTTGGTGGTGCTCGAGTTTTTTGTGATTGTGTTACATAATTAGAGATTTAATCAGAAGCTGAAAGAGCTTTACTGCCAAGTATGTTTGCACATGCAAGGATTTTTTTTTTTTTTGGTGACTGAAGCTTCCAGAGATCGCAACATACAAAAAATAAAAAAGATTAACAAGAAATGGAATAGGATGTTTGGTATTGTCATTTATATTCTGAGGTTTGATCAGTGAAGCACAATTAATATGGCCCAGTGTAATTATTTAATCGTAAAAGGCTGAAATTTATTACTGGTAATATACTCGTAGTCGGGAAGTCATGTAGGGTTTGTCAATAATTTAAGGCTTTGAGTAGATAAGTAAATATTGGCATGCATCCTCTTGATGAGGTCATCTGTGCCTTTATTTGCTGTTAGCCTGGATAAATAGGCTCGGATACAAAACGTTACATTTAGTATCCAAATATCAAAGTTTATATCACAGTCACGAGATGTGTAAAGATAATAATGCGGGAGGGAAATTATATTAAATTTGTATAAGGAGAATCTAGGTTGCAAATCATTTTTCAGTTTTTACTGAGGATATCGAGCTGTGCAGTTTAATAGATTATGCAATTTAATAAAAACAATAATAAACTTAATTTATTAAACTGAATCAATGGATCATTTTTCGATTCACACTTTTTGAAGAATCAATGAATTCCTTAAAAATATACATCTTTTATTTTTGCAGAAAATACAAAGCGCTTGCAACTTGTGCAAATACTCACGTTTTGCGAAAGTATTGCTTCCCCTCCTTCTTCTTTTGACCTTACGGGCTGTTGGTGCAATACTAACTGGTGTAATACATCTACCGGACTGGAGCCTGGAGCAAAAAAGATCATCGCTTTTTATGTTCCATGGCATTTACACCATCAACAACACAGTGTTACACAGTGTTTCAGTCTTTTATTAGACACTTTTGATACTAAATCCTGTAGGGAAAACAGCTGCTTGAGACAAATCCGACCGTAAACTTTAAACACACTTCATTCTGCTGTCAAAGACTGAAAGACCTGACACTGCTGACCACAAATAAATGAAACAGCTGTGTGTTAATCCCGACATTTCACATCTGCTCCGTTTTTCATTGTATGTCATCTTACACTGACGAAATGGTACATCCGGACAATGGATTTTTTTTTTTTCCTTTTCTCGAAAAAAGTTGTTCCATGGAAGGAGAACATTTACTGCATTTGCATATACATGAACATGACAAAGACACTTGTGTGAAACTATTTGAATAATTAGTTTTATTTTTTAAGATGCCATTTTTATGATCCAATAGGATTCACATTGCTGTTACTGGGAGTTAAAAGTGATGGATTAGGTATCACAGAGAGAAAAAGGCTGTGTAAATAATGTCCAAGTGTGTGGAAAATTCAATGTGATTAAAAAAAAAATGTTTTTATCTTGCTGTATTAAGATAAGATGAGGCACTTTAGTTAATTTTTTTTAACATGTACACAATATTTTAAAAAAATATGAAAGGATATCGATGTTTGCTGAAACTCAAGGTTTCTGTATCGGTAAGAGAAAAAAAGGACATTGTACTCTCTCTTTTTTTTCTCTCTCTTTTCTTTTTTTTTCCTCTCGTTCAAACAGTCTATTAACAGTGCGAGGTTTCTGCTCGGCCGGGTCACAAGTGTGTGACGTGAAAATTACAACAGAACAAGAATCACAGCCTGAATCAAGAAATGTGTAAGCGTGCCCAAAGACAAAGTTAAACACACTAAACTTGTTTTTTCACTTCTGTGCGAGCATAATAAAGGTGTTGCACATGCACGTCAGGATTTCATCTCAGGCCCAGTCTCCGAGGTTATTTCCTTTTTACCCCTGCAGCCTTTTCTCAGAACCTGCCTAGTTTCCTCCCTCTCTCCTTCGCTCGCCACGTTCTCGGCACGTCTGGATTCGATCAGCCCGCTCCACGTTTAGGTACCTTTCCTCCGCTCGGTGCTTTATATTCACTGCCTCGCAGCTTTGCATCCAGCAAAATTAATTTCCTTTCTGTTCGCAGCCGCGTTATTTTCATGCAGGAATTTTTTTTTTTTGCATTTCCTTTACTAGATCTGCTCTTAGAGCTTTCTGATTTCCGGTGGAGAAACGGTGCAGCTGCAAAGACGGGCTCTCTGGTTCTACTTAAAGCAGATGTGACATCTGTGATTGTTGTGCGGAGGCAAAATCACCTCAGTGAGGTTACAAAGTATCTGTGGTTTCGTATCGGTTGTACTGTACGAGTGCTCCAGTGGGGCGTGAAATCCATGTCAGTTTTCATGACGCTGCAGAAAGAGTACACGTACACGTTGAGAGCACAAGTGATAACCATACGTCACCCTCAAAATGTTGTGTGTGTGTGTGTGTGTACATTCGGCTAAACAGTGCTATGACTTGCGGGTTGCCTTTTGCTTTCTTGAGGTTAAGTGACACTAGTCTACAATCTTGGTCACAGACTTCTACTTGTTCAGTAGAACCTCATATACAGACGTGTCACTTGAAAATCGTCTCCTTGAGCGCGCAGTGGGACGAAGCCTTTGTGTAGAAAACAGTCACTAATGGCCGTCTCTGCACCACTGAGTACAGTCAACCCGCGGTAAAGTAACGTCATGGTACAGAATTCGCACCCTCAGTCAACGGATTTTTGCTTAGAACCTTAGAACTAATATCCGCAAATATCCTCCACAATTTTTTATGGCTTTTTTGTGGCAATATATAATGTTTCATGCATTTTAATGCTAAACTATTAAGAACAATATTATTTACTAATATTGTAACATACATATTTATTTAAACTCAGCAGCATTTCTATATAACTTATAATACGGTGTAATTTTTTTATACTGTAGTGGGAAAATAAAAGATGTTTATGGAGGATGTCCTCCATGTTTACAGTTATTATTAAAAATATATATATTAAATGGCTCGTGGGTTTTGTTTCAGTTTAAGGCTGTGATTATGTTGTTAGTCTTGATGCACAATTCCAATGTTTTGACACCGATTGAATGTTTTTATCTTGTTTGCTTGCTTACTATGACCAGGGATCCACCGATACGATATTATTACGATACCCAGATGTCGATTCAATTTGTATTGCGCTTCTGTTAATATCGTGATTTAATAAACGAAATACATCAAAATTTATTAATAAATAATTTTTTGGTCTATTTTGCTATAATTCTGGGGAAACTTGGCAAATAATTCGCTCCTATCACACAGCATGCTGTGCTGCCTGCCAGTGTGTGACTAGTTTAGAGCATGATTACAGAGGAACTGCAATCTTTTACATTTGACCTCAATGTAATAAATGTAAGAATAATACTAATTTAAAAAAACAGTCTGTGTGGTGATACATTAATTGCTTCACATTATAGTATCGGTATCTGATTCTGACGCCTTGGTCTGTATTTCACCTTGAACTTTTTGGGGTCGGATGTATCTTGGCTTTGTATTGATCCGAGAAGCGTCCCGGTTTCTCTAGATGACATCGGAAAACCAGAGCATGATTTGTGATTCTGTGCTTTTTATCTGTTTAGAATTATTACTCACACAGCTAATTATGGCTATTTCCTGCACGAGCCCCTGAGTGTGCACGCGTGTGCGAGTTGTGAAAGCGAACCCAGTGCGCCTTCGAAACATACTCTCTCTAGTTTGTTTTGATCGCTCGACCGTAGGCAGTACGGGACACGCCGTTCCCCGTCGGCTCATACAGTCTGCTACAGAAGTATTTACAACCTTCACTCGGGTTTATGGCAAGAGCGTCATATAGCAGTGTATCAGTGTCCATTTACTGCAGTCAGCTTCCTCTGCTGTTTGGCAAGAGTGTGTGTGTGTGTGTGTGTGTGTGTGTGTGTGAGAGAGAGAGTGAGTGAGCATATTCAGGCAGCCCTCGTGACTGCAGGCAGGGAAAGTGAGTGAGGACACATGACTCGTTCAAAGTTTAGTGATGGTAATGGTGTCGTGTTCGACCTGGTCAGAGCCGAGTCACAGCGGCAGCTGTTTTTCCCCCTGCAGTCACATAAATCAGTCACATCAATCCACTTAGGGTGAAGAGACCCTGATCGTCATGTGTGGTACGGAAGGCCTGGCATTACGACCTTGACATCGACGTTGTGATAAAGCGTGCGGTACTTCAGGGAGAATCTCAGGTTAATGCTTCCGACCAACATCCGTTATTTCTCCTACTACAAGTTTTAAGAATGGAAAATAAAAATATTATTAAAAATTAGGCATGCATCAATCAGTTATCAGTCCCATAAAATGAACGATTTTAATAAATAAATAAAAAACTACCAAGATTTCATTCACCCGTCGCACGAAAACATTCAGCCTGTTTTCCCTGAAAAACCTCGGATCCACCACGGATCATCAAAAACACGGGCTGATGTTATTCCTGAAAGTGACTTCATAATCATCTGCTGATTGTGTGTGTTTATTTTTTCCTTCCTGTTACTCCAGGTCTGACACCATGACGTCGAGGAAGAAAGTTCTGCTGAAAGTCATCATCCTTGGGGACTCGGGGTGAGTGTCGGCTCTGACAGGAGAGGAAATGCTGCAGCACCGCACACCTTCACTAACACGGGTTTTTTTTTTACTTTTTTTCTTCAGAAGTAGCGAGAATGCGAGTGGCAACTGTTTACGTATCTTATATTTGTTTGGGCACTGTAAAGCAAGCATACCAGACACTTTGCTAAAATTTCTAGCCGTCATCCTGAATATTGTTGTCTTGAGCTGAGTCTCAAGCGGAAATCTTTTACTTTACATTAAAAGTATTTATTGATTGAGAAAACAGAACACTGGTTTAAAGCTAGAATACAGGACGTCCCCAACTTACAAACGAGTTCTGTCTCGCAGGAATACGTTTGTATGTCAGATTTGTTCTTAAGTCCGACAAAGTGAGTCTTACATGCCTTTGATACGAATATACAATGTTAAGCATAGCAATCCATTCGACTAAAATCTCTGTCCCCTTTCTCCATACTGCCATCATGTGGCCACAAACTGTAACCGCGCCTTGTCAAATGTAACGACGTTGTTTCTGCGCCTTTAAATCGCGAGGGGAATCCCGGATGACATTTTGTCTCAGAGCTGTCTTCCATTGTATTGGACTGTGGACTCTGTTTTGTTGAGGATTTTTCGTGATTAGGTTTATTCACCATGTGGACCGCTTTACAGGACAGATAATTTCTGTCATCGTGCTCCCGGACTGATTTATTGAAACTGGTAAGGCCGACTCATTTCTCCGGCGCACACGCACATATATACAATATACCGGATTTTAGATATTGTATACATTCACCGAAACACTGAAAATATTGTATATAATTGTAAATATTGGCATCTGGTGCACTGCAGTTTCTATTGTTTGAACAGTACACGTGAGCTACTTCCGCGATTTGTTCGCATCTTCGAATGTAGAACCGCGATCCGTTTGTATCCATGGACATTCGTAACTCAGATGTTTGTAAGTCTGGGACGACCTGTACTTAAAATGCATTACAATAAAATACAATGTATTAACTCCTTAATAAACCTAATGAGAAAAAAAAGGGTTATGGTGAGTGCTGTACGGTCTACAACAGTTCACAAGTATGCAATTTAAGACACCAGTTACATGATGTCTACATTTGCATTGCACCGCATGGATTATTTATTTATTTCCCCCCCCCCATTTAAATTTTTGTGAGCAAGCTACATTTTAAAAAAAAGCAGGATGCGTACGGACGTCCTAACACACACATGCGTAGGTAAAATTGAGGATTTCTCCTTCAGAGCAATACATTTTATGATATCAGTCACCACACAAGTGCAGTTTCCTCTCGTTTTTTTTTTTTTTTCTTCATTCTTGGTTAGTCATCCGTTTTTTTTTTTTTTTTGGTATGCAAAAGTGAACCAAGCTTTCAGTTCCTCTTTTTCTTGAATGCATGTTTGTGTGTGTGTGTGTGTGTAGAGTGGGAAAGACCTCTCTGATGAACCAGTACGTGAACAAGAAGTTTAGCAATCAGTACAAAGCCACAATAGGAGCCGACTTCCTGACAAAAGAGGTGATGGTGGACGATCGACTTGTCACAATGCAGGTACGGGGAGCGACCCTGACCCTCAACACACACCGATTATCAATAAATCTGCTCACACACTGAGACACCGGACGTGCATACGGATAATGGTTGTGTCAATGCATTTGTCTCCTGCTGTCCTCCTCCTTTTTTTATTTTTATTTTTTATTTAATCAGAATGATAACCCGTGCCTCGACTCGTTTGAGGAACTGACGTGAGTGTAACCGTGCTGCCCACATGCAGCTGCAGGGTAGTTTGGGTACAAATAAAGGAAGCAGCAAATGAAGTCAGTACCAGTGAATGATGTGCATGAGTGATAGATAAAACAGTAGTGATAACGGTTTGTTGCAGTAGTAGTATGTGAACACCGACGGGTACAGAATGTACTACATTATACTGCGTTATTATACGTCTTCTACTTGATCACCTGAGCAGCTTGAAAAATTCATACACCAGGTTTATGACATTAGGGTTCACCTGAGCATCAGCATGCACCCCCAAGTTATGTTTTATTATTATTATTATTATTTTTATTTATTTATTTATTTATTTATTTATTTATTTCTCTTTGCAGATTTGGGACACAGCAGGTCAGGAGCGCTTCCAGTCTCTGGGCGTGGCGTTCTACCGCGGCGCCGACTGCTGCGTGCTCGTCTTCGAC
>QMIH01000536.1:242160-257766 GCA_003987875.1 Clarias batrachus
ACAAGGTGGCGTGAGGATCTGACTAAAGATCAGTCACGTAGCGGTGACGTTAAAGTTCTACAGCGTGTTGAGATTTCTTTTTCTTTTGTTTTTCTTGTCATTGTTTTAAATCTTCACCCCGTCGCGAGCAGGGACGCTTACTGAGAATTCTCCTGTTAGTAACACGAGCTGACCCTTCACCCCTCCCCTCAAAAAAAGAAAATCTCACTAAGAGTGGCAGAGGAGCAGTTGGCATCCCTCAGATATTTTATCTGTTTATTCTTGTATGATTTGTTATTATAATTATTATTATTATTATTATTAACTGACCTGAATAGATGGGCAAAAAAAAGAAATCCCATGAAAATACACAAGAGTGAAGACATCCGAAGCATTCATCGTGACATCCAAGGAAACATTTATTACAGCACAGCATATACATCGTTTGAAAATAAATGTATTTCAAAGTAATAAAAAAAATAATAATAAAAAAAACCTTGTTGAATAAATCTTGTGTATTGCCTCTGCTTTTTTGTTTAATGAAGCAGGTGTGATCTTAATGGCGGTGGGTGTCATTTTGGCACTACAGGTTTTCCTACGCACAGTGAACAATAATAGAAAGAGACTCATTCTGTGAGTTTCTTCTGAATCCAGCTGTCTCGTGGACAGATTGAATAAGTTTGAATTAGTTTAACTACTAGGTTGAGTCAAACGAAACCGTAAATGAGAGCAACAGTACTTTTAAATCTGCAGTTTCGAAAGTAAATATCAATCTGCTTCACAGTTCTGTAACCGGTAGTTAATACTACCTTAAACCTGGTACACATTAAAGCAACCATGGAACATAAATAACATGTTTTACTTAAAGATGTTCCTCCTCTGGTTTTGCACTGGAGATGAAGGATTAAAACTGCTCCATTCTTTTAATACTGCAAACCGTCCTGAAAATACGAGTAAAAACAACCAACGTATTCGACCACAGCAAAGTGCAGGAGCTTTATGTTCTTGGTCTCTTACTTGCCCCACTTCCCAGCAGCCATTGCTGCAGCGGCCCGGCAGCTTTACTCTTCTGCTTCCCAGATGGAGACTTTTCTCCCGTTTCTGTAGGATCGGTGTCGGCGGGCTCTTTCCTCTTAACGGGCGATCCGTTTTTCAGCCAGCTCATCATCATCTTGCTGCTGGCTGAAGCCTGAGGCGGAGCCTGAAGAAAGGAAATACATGACATGGCTTTTATTTAACAATCTTAAATCTGCAGAAAACACTGAGTGCAGAAGGAGTTGGAATAATTGTCTTTTCCTAGCTCTCTGGTTATAATTTTGATCTCTATAATAATATAATATAGGTCCTCTGCAGCTATAACAGCTTCAACTCTTCTGGGCTTTCCACAAGGTTTACAGACGTGCTTACAGGAATTTTTGACCAGAAGTGCATTTGTGAGGTCAGGACGAGAAGGCCTGGCTCGCAGTCTCCGCTCTAATTCATCCCAAAAGTGTTCTTTGGGGTTAAGGTCAGGACGTTATGGACCTTGCTTTGTGCACTGGTGCGCAGTCATGTTGGAGCAGAAAGGGACCGTCCCCAAACTGTTCTCATGAAGTTGGGAGCATGAAATTGTACAAAATGTCTTGGTATGATGAAGCATTAAGAGAAAGCATTCCTTTCACTGGAAGTAAGGGGCTGAGCCCAATTCCTGAAAAACAACCCCACCAGTGCACAAAGCAAAGTCCATAAAGACATGGACGAGCAAGTTTGGGATGAATTAGAACGGAGATTGCGAGCCAGGCCTTCTCGTCAAGCATCAGTATCTGACATCACAAATGCGTTTCTGGAAGAATGGTCAAAAATCCCCATAAACACACTCCTAAACCTTGTGGACCCAGAGGATTTGAAGCTGTTGTAGCTGGGCCAACATCATATTAAACCCTACGGATTAAGAATTGGATGTTACTCAAGTTCATAATCTTGTGAAGGCAGGCGAGCGAATCACCATTTTCCCATGGTTCCAAGTGGTTCCCATGGTTCCCAATGGCTGGTTCCAAGTCCTGAACCATCTATGCTTGTATCCTGGTGGTTTGAACCAGGAACCTCTCCAACCACAGGTGAAGCTGACCTACTGGAGAAACAGGCTCTTGTAGCAGTACACTGTTGTTTAATACACTTGACTTAATTCTGAACTAAAATTAAAGCAGGACTTGAACCAGTTGTACTAAGCACCAAAGCCCATGACGCGTACCACTGTACCACACAAGGTGCCCTGTGCTTATAGGACTTATGGGGTAATAAATGAAGCAACTCGAACAAAAAAAAAAAACGTTTTGAAGGAGTAGATGTTCAAAGGACTGGTCCACTAAAGCAAGAAAAAAAGAAGAAGAAGATTTGAAACAGCAACATCACACCAAAACCGTTGATGTTCTAATCTCGCACTTTGACAGGCTTTTATATAAAAGTGTTACGTCCTTATGACGACTACAAAAAGCCGTAGTGGTGTAGTGGTCAGAGTTAATGTCACTGTTGTGGGCTGTGATGGTACCGGTTCAAATCTTGCTTTTGGCCATTTTTATGAATAAAAAGTGCTGCTGCAGCAGTATGAAGGTGTAACAGAGGCAGCAGTGAAGCAGGAACTCTGTAGCTCAACTGGCTGAGCTGTTGCCTCTGTGGATGAAGAGGTGCTTGGATCAAACCCCAACCAGAGTACCAGCTTATCTGAATGTAAGGAACTGGGGCCTTAGAGAGGTGGTAGGGTGATTAGGTACTGGTGTGTGTTTGTCCCCACAGGGGAGGTAGGTGTTGATAGGACAGTATGATATAGATAAGCATGAGTTGTGCAGGATAGGATTGGGCACGTTGAAGAGGGTGTAGGTAGATGAAAGAGGACTGAAGTGGAAGGGGTCTCATCCTCAGTAGTGCAAGTACTAGGTGAAATAGGGCAGAAGTGATTGGGCTGGATAGATGGGTCAAGGAAGAGGGAGCAAGAGTGAGGGGAAGAAAGGACAGGGAGAGGAAGTCCTGTCCTGTCCTCAGAGAAGGTGCTGGAGAAGTGTAACCCAGGAGGATGGGACAAGAGGGGTAGACAGGATAGAAGAATAAGTAAAACTTCTGCCTCTCAGGTCAGGAACCTTTACCACAGTCCTGGCCTCCCTCTTCCCTTCCTCTGAGGACATATCCCTCCTTCACACTGTCCTGTCCTCTCCATCTCACCGGACCCCTCCTCTGAGTAACTTCTCCCTCCACCACTTCCACCATATTTCACTTATCCTTGTCCCCTCAATCTCACCTGACACTTCATCCTGCCTATCCTTTCTTACAACAACCTCCACATCACTTCATCGGCTCTTTATCTTGCCACAACTCCCACTCTCTCGTCTGCCAAGTACTGCCTTCAACCCAGATTTTCCTAGCCTACACTTAGACACCACCTCACCCCCAATCTAATGGCACACTTATTACACTCAGATAAGCCGGGACTCTGGTTGGGATTTGATCCAAGCACCTCTTGATCCACAGAGGTATCGGCTCAGCCAGTTGAGCTACAGAGTCCCTGCTTCCAACTCCCTTCATATTATTACACTTCATGTTGCCACAACAACGCTTTTAATTCTTGACTAGAACCTGAACCATCATAAACCACAAACAGCATGTGATGGGCTTTGGTTTTAAGAACATTTTTTTTATTCTTAAACCCACGACTCAAAAAAGATGAGGTTTGAACCAGTGACCTCCTTCACCAAAACCCATCACTTTAACCTCCACACTACAGAAAGCTATGAGTAAGGGGTTCGCTTACAGGAATTTGGGCCTAATGGTGCATCTCAAACGCTGAGGCAAGATATAAGACTTG
The DNA here is from genome assembly GCA_003987875.1 of Clarias batrachus. NCBI lineage: Eukaryota > Metazoa > Chordata > Actinopteri > Siluriformes > Clariidae > Clarias > Clarias batrachus. The sequence goes on from QMIH01000536.1 coordinate 245,975, forward strand.
AACCAGAGACCTGAGACATAAAAAACCATGAGGCTAACAATACACTGTCGCAAGTTTTGAGAAGAAACAATTAGAGAACTTTTCTCTTAATAACTAGATCAATGGTGACTAGATCAACTATGAACTGAAGCAAGAAATGTTACCCCCTTTAACACAGGAAGCAGTGAGAAAAGAGTGAACTTTTGTCATAATAAATGGCACAATGGTGAAACTCTAATGAGAGTCGAACCAGCAACCTTACACAGCAAAACCCATTGCACCAAACACTACACCAGGTACGTCCAAATCTGGTCGTCAACAGCTCCAGTTCGCATGGCTGCGGCTTTCGGAGGTCAGACTTGGCCACTCCTGCACTACATGTCTAGGGCTTATGATTTAGTAAATGGCTCAAGGCTGTGAGTCAAACAGTAAAGAAAAAAAAGGGAGGTTCGAACCTGTAATATCACACACCAAAACCCTAAGCGCTAACCTCTGTACTATTGAAAGACATGCAAGAAAGAGAGAGAGAGTTTGCATTTAGTCTTATTGTCTTAATAACTAGATGAACGGTGCAATCCAAAGAGAGACTGAAATGAAGCATCCAGTGCAAAAGTACAGTAGATAACTGTTTCCATTTCAGATCGCAAAGGTTAATATACAGCTGATCACATCCGTGTAGGTTCTTTGATGACACCACTAAGTGCACTTTCTGGGATTTGTTTTTTCTGTTCTTACTGAGGTATTTATTTGGCCGTATATGTATATTTTTATTTTGAAAGATACAAAATAAACTATAATCAAGTACAGTAAAACTTTGGATTGTGAGTTTTTTTAAAATACATTTTAACTTGATAAACGATCAAGATCTTGATAAACGAGCAGAGGCAACAGCTCAGCCAGTTGAGATACAGAGTTCCTGCTTCACTGCTGCCTCTGTTACACCTTCATACGGCTGCACATGCTTTCCTGCCGAGGGTCACATGATTACACTTGAGTCAATAGTTCTTCTCTCTCGTGTGCTGCGAGATTTTGGGTAATCGTCCCCTCTGCTCAGCCTCGGTGCACACGCATCACTTGTATAGTCAACATCCGTATAGGTGCACAACATACTGTTTGAACACCAGAGACTGTGTGTGTGTGTGTGTGTGTGTGTGTGTATACGAGAATTTTTAACCAGCAACCCTCTCACCCACTCGTCCTGTTGAGCCACAAGAGTCCACACAGGTGCTTTCACTTGAAAAAATAAATAAATATCTTTGATTTTATTATCAAGCCTAGCTGTAACTTTAAACGAGTTTGATTCCACCAAACGATGCATCTTGTTTGTGCCATAAATGCATAAAAGCACCTTCTTGGCGGCGGGGTCCAGCGGCTGCAGGCACTCGGGGGAGTTGTTGCGCGCATTGTTGACGAAAGAAGAGACAGGGTGAAAGGTCAGACATGATTTAGAACGTAGCAACTTGAGCGCCTCCAGTGAGCGCACCTCCCCGTAATCCAACCACTGCCTCACCTCCTCGTCTCCTTCCAGAATGGCTGGCATCCTGTCTCACACACACATTTAAATAAAAACAACAACAACAACATATCCTACAACGAACTCTACACATTTTCCGTGATGTATGGATGTCACAGTAGACGACACAATGCCGTGCCATACCGGTCATGGATGCTCTGCAGGTTTGACGAGGCGCTCACAGTGATCACGGTGTACGTGTACATAACCTCCCCTCCACCAGGAGGGGTCCAGGCGTCAAACAGACCCGCTATGGTCAGCAGACGCCATCCTTTCCAAGCACCGCCCTCTTCAACGTCCTGTTAGCGCAGACAAATGAATTGATCATTATTTAGTGGCCTGAAATGAAATTATCTTTGGTAAACATCATTAACTGGTATACGTCGCGTTTATATTCACTTCATATTAATGAGCTGAAAAATTCAACGCAGAGGGCCAGGATTTGAACCAGGAACTTACACAGAGAGCCGCAACACCCGACACAAAGCAGGCCGGTTTTAAGAATTTAACTCAATTGTTCAATCCGTGATGAGAATTTGACTTGAGGAACAACATGAACTCATTTGAGCTCATGTGGCCCAGTAGAATAATCATAGTTTGTGGTTCAGCTCAGGGGAGTCTTCAACACCTTACATGCTTTATAAACACTTATCTTTGTGCATCATGAGTATAAATCCAACTATACAAGCTCAAAGCACCAGAGATGCAAGAGTGCAGTGTAACTTGGCTCAGTCTCACTTGTATTTCAGTTCTCTTGATTATTTTTGTATTTTTTCTAAAAATCAACAGCAGTCTTTTCAACCCAAACTTTTAATTAATCGCACAAGATCCTGATGTAGTTCATATAAATTACATGAGCTGTAGTTAATCTCGGAGTTTGCATGTTTTCCGTGGCAGATTAAACTTTCACAAATTGCCCGTAGCATGTGTGTGAGTGAGTGTTTGCTTGAGTGGCCTGAGATGTACTGGCACCCCATCCCAGGGTGTACCCCGCCTCACGCCCAGAGTCCCCCTGGGATACGCTCCAGGCCTCCTGTGACCCTGAACGGGACAAGCGCTCTAGAGAATGTGTGTGTAAAGAATTAGTGAGTGAAAGTGAGTGTTTATTCTCACTCATCACTCTGATCTAGACAAATAAAAATCATTTTAAAACAATAAATAAACAACTAAATAATCGCTGCCAGAAACGCATGCTTCCTCCCCGTCCCTCCTGGTGTCTCCTGTTCAGGCGTAGATGATGGCATCTTATTCTCATTCTTACCTCTGATTTTTCTACAGGCTGTTCGTCACTTTTCATCGTTCCCTTGTCTGCGTCCTGCTTCTCACGCTGTTCCTGGGGGAAATAGATAAAGAAAGCCTGCCTCTCCTTCTGCTGCCTCCTCCACTCGTAGAAGCCGTCGGCTAGAATGACACAGCGCTGCCCTTTTAGCAGGGGCTCCTGCGGGACAAAGTGAACACAGAATGCATAAACGTTTAGTTATAAAAAAATAAAAATAAAATAATCTAATTTTTAACATTACTGTTAAATTACATTCTCAATTGCGATTTAGCATTGAACAGATAAAACATTTTGGTTATACACTCTAGTATAAAAAAGCCTGTTCACCTAGCTATGACACACACAGTCACGTATGCGCCTCATACCTTGTACGACTTTTTCTCCAGCAGGCTCTCGCTGCGACAGTTCGAGGTGCTGTACTGCATCTTGCTCGGGTCGCTTTCCTTGAACCACCCCGGCACCAGACCCCACCGCATCGTCGCCAGTACGCACTCGTCCACTGAAGCTTCCTGTCCAACACCAACAGTGATGGAGTGAATTACAGGATTTTTTTATTTTATTTATTTATACAAGGGAACCTGATTTTAATGTTTCCCCCTGGTCTAACACAACAATTCATTGACGTAAGAATATCACACATCCTGTTATACAGGAGCTAGGGAAAGAGTTAGTGCAGCAAAAAAGGTGGTGCGGGGATTTAGAGCTTGTTTAACCAAGAGCCTTCGGTCTTATAATGAAGATGATCAGTATGGTTAAGAAACACACCAACACTTTACCTTATTAAAGTGTCTACTGGACAGCAGAACTGGACTGAAGGACTGAGGACTTTTGTTGTAGGACGGCCGGTATTTATCTGCATCGCCGTCCTTCCACCGAGGCTGTCGCTCCTTCCCGGATCGGTCCCGGTACCGAGAAGCACGCCGGAGCTCATCAGGGGCGAGGGTGCAGGCTGTCCTTCCGCACATGATCTCAATCTACAACACAATAATAAATTCATATAAATTAAACAATTCATTGATAGACACCTAACATATGTCTGTCTCGCTCACTCAATCATCGTCTATACTGCTTTATCTTGTATACACAGGGTCCCAGAAGACTTAGGGCACAGGGCGGGGTGGGGTACACACTATTGGCAATATGGGAACGCCAATTAGCCTAATCTGCATGTCTTAGGACTGTGGGAGGAAACCTATCTTCGCACTGGAAGAACATGCAAACTCTATGCACACGGACCACGAGGTAAGACTTGAACCCTGGACCCAGGAGGTGCAAGGCGATAGGACACTGCTAACCACTATGTCACCTAATAAAATGTATTAATTATTAGGACTTAATAAACAACTAAGATGAGTCTGTTTGTCCCCAAAAAGTTTTAAATTTAGATAAAATCCTTCCTCACCCTTTCCCATCAACTGTCTCTGTGCAGTAAATTGAAACTGAATGCATACTTTATTCCTATAACAATGCTCGTATTTTGCTAACATTACAGCAGCAGTGATTGTTAGCAAAGCTTTCTTTAGCACTTTTATTCATAAATCTTTTTAAAATTCTATCTAACATCAGTGAAATAGTTTACACTTCCGGTTTTCCCACTGCCTGTTCGCCTCCTGCGTTGATTGGCCAATTCGTACCAACACTCGAGCCGCCAATTAAATAGCGAACCCTGATTGGTGGATCAATGATAAAGTAGCCAATTGTAACGCGGGAGGCGGGATTTGTAAACTACGGGGGTAGTGTAGCATAACAATACGATGCTAAAGTTCGGCTAATCCTTGATAAACACACCCGACGTGGCAATAACAGCGAGTAAAAATCACATTATTAGTTAACGGAAATGTTTGCTTGCGTGTTTGTTTGTGCGTTTCGACCTACTTACCGGCACGTGTCATCGAAAACAACAACGGTTTTTCGGCGTAGCCGCAGCTCGCTAGCTTTTCTTCACACCTGTGTACGCACGCGCAAATACAAAAATCCGTCTCGCGCAGCGCGCGCGCTCCAGCATGCAATGCAAATACACTGCCAGGCCAAAAAAAAAAAAGTCGTATGTCATTAATAATATTGCATTGTACCCCATTTCGCTTTGATTTAATAAACTTGCTCAATGCCACAACATTTATTTCAGTCCAGAGTCACATTAATTTCTCTCCAACATCTTGCATTGATGCAAAGCCTTCGCCAGCACATCCCAAAGATTCTCAGTAGTGTTGAAGTCTGAACTCAATGTGTGAAAATTATCTCTCTCTCTCTGCCTGAAGCACTCTTTTCACAATTTGTGCCCTGACAACATCATCTTGGAATATGCCCGTGCCATCAATTGATGGAAAAAAATCTGGTCATTCAGGTCATCAGCTGACTTCATTTTATTGCCCCTGAGCAAGTGAAGTAACTCCAGATCATAACACCGCCTCATACAGGCTTGGGCAATAGGGACTAGGCTTGATGTGTGCATCTCTTCATCCACCTCTTTTCTTACCCTGATGCACGCACTACTCTGGAACAGGGTAAATCTGGACTCACCAGACCACATGACCTTTTCCCAAAGCTTTATGCTCCCTAACAAATTGAGGGCTCTTTTCCCCCATTAAGCCTCACTGATAAGTGTCGTTCTTAAGGCTACACAGCTGTTTAGTCCCAATCCCTTCAGTTTTCTTCACATTGTGCGTGTGGAAATGCTCTTGATTTAATTTAGAAACAATTTTTAAAAATTATTTAATTTCTTATCTTTCTTTTATTTTATTGATTTGAAGCATTTAAGTGATCTCCCATTATGCTCATTTAGTATGTTTTTCTGACCACAATTCTTCCTTGAAGATGATGGTACAGTACAACACTATACTTCCGGGTTTTAATAATGTGTTTTACAGTTAAGTAGTTTCAGTACTTAATCTGCTTAGTTGTTTTATTTGCTTGATGCAGGACATTCTGAAACTGATAAACATCTTTGCAACGACCACAGGATATTTCTTGTGTTGTTTTTAGTTGTTTTAAGAAATGAGAAGTCACTCTGCATCAGTTAGGGTTAAATAACTTGCTGCAGCTGAACAGTATAGATCACTGGAGTAATTATCCAATGGAAGCCTCTTCACTATCCCTGGTGATTCCCGTCTCTATTAACTATATATTATAGGATACTTTTGATCTGTTTCTCTAAACAGGTTCGACATCAATAAACATTTATTTTTCTTGAATACGTACATGGAACAGCACTGAAATGGAAAAAAAAGAAAAACAAATTCACAATCGTGGTGTTTTGTACAAAACAAACATTAGTAAACAATATCCTGGCGATTTATTATTTCCTAAATTCTTTATGTTCAGTTTCTTTAACCTTTCTGTTCAAAGACAAGTACAAAAAAAAAAGTAATTAATATAATATAATCATGCTTCCTGTTTGACACATGCGGTGGCAAAATACAACTTTATCACCTGACTGTAACAGTTACTGCTGTACAAAATAAAGGCAAACATGGTAAAAAAAAAAAAAAAAGAAGTCCCCAGGATCTTGTCAGCTCCTGTCAGCACTTTGCTCACATTACGGTACCGCGGGTGATAAAACAGGCACTCGTACAGTACCTGCAGGCCCGGTTCGTACAAGTCCAAGGATCCGACGTCATCATGGTGACAGGATTTCTCACAGTAGTGTATCAGTGATTTCTTAGTGCACATCATGTGGCTCAATGAGAGATGTGTCCAGGGCTGGCTCTAGACTAGAATTGGGAATATTTATCTTTTAATAAAAACGCTCTCACCTTCAGTTCAAACAGGTAAAGAATGCGGTGGTTTCGACTTGAGTGGCAAAATCTGATGGAGGTTGTTTTTTTTTTTTCATGGAAGTCGTGAGCAAACCTATTTCAAAAAACCTTTCCACTTCTGAATAGGGTTCCCAAACCCAGAACCGGTCAGAACCAATTGCAAGCAAACTGAAATAAGTGGTCTCGCATCTGAGAAAAGCAAATAACCTGAAACAGAAAGAGTGAGACTTCCTGTGTGCAGAATAGGAAGAGCAAAAGCATTAACGTCATATTTGTGCTGTGTGGGAATAACGTGCTAAAGGGTTTTATTTTCTAATGGAAGGAAAATAACTGTATGCATTAAAGCTGGACTAGTAAAGCGTCAAAGCGTTTGTGGAAAAGGGTGATTAGAGCGACACCGTGGTGCTGTGTAAGATCTAGGTGCGACTGGGATGAGTCTAGAACCAGCCCTTGACATAAGATCTGTTTGTTTTGGAAACTCTGGTCCCCGCGACTCTATATACACAAATACACAAACACGACCAGTTCACGATCTTCTTCTTCATCCATCCAGCTGTTTGAGGATCCTCTCCCTCTCTTTCAGCGCCTTCCACGCCTGATCCTTTTCTTTCTTGGTCGGGGTGCGTTTCTTTTGCCTGGCGGCCATGATGCGCCGGAACGCCTCCATCACCTCGTTGTCGGCCACACGGACACACTGGCGCAGTTCCTGCTTCCTCATCTCCTCCCGTGCTAACCTGGAACGGCGACACACACACACACACACACACACACACACAGCATGAGGAAACAGAGCAAAGATCTTGAATAGTAACTTTGAAAATAGATTTGATATTTACAGTCCCAGTCAAAGGTTTGAACACCAGTTTGGATTTATTTCCTACATTCCAGCACAGTACTGGATTTTTTTTTTTTTAACTATGAAATAACACATTTGGTATTAGATAATTAGGTAACAACAACAACAGTCAGTTGTTAATTTAAGACACAAAGTTCTTTTAAGAACAGTATTGTCTCAAGTGCATTTATTCAAGCACCATGATGAAACTGGCTCTCAACAAGATCTTCCCAGGCAAGCAAGACTGAAACTTACCTCGTTTAAAGTTACTAGCCTCAGAAATCACCAATTAACAACCAGCACCTCAGATCAGAGCCGTTATGAAAAATTTACAGAGCAGAAGGAGCAGATATACATCTCAATATCAACTGTTCACAGGAGATTGTTGTGTGTTTTGTGAAAACGCCTTCAGCATTGTTTTACAGTGTAGTAAGGAATAAAAATCAGAAATTAGAAGGGGTGTTCAAACTTTTGACTTTTGGTAGTGTAAGGTGATGCTATATCCAATCCTATCAAGCATTTTGTTTGATCTAGTACTGAAATAAAAGCGTAAAAGTAGAGAAACAATTCGTGTCACAGAATTTTAAGGAACTGGATTTTTTCCCCTACATTTTAAAATATTATTTTAAATCTAAAAAAATAACGTGTTTCTTAGAAATCTCTACTTATCTCTCTGTGAAACCCCACCTGAGCAGCTCCTGCTTGCGTGCCCGGTTGTGAGCGGTCAGGGCTTTGAGCTCGGCCTGTCTCTTCTGGAGCTCGGCCAGCACCTCGTCCTCGGAGTCCCCTCCTGTACCCTGTCTCTCATCGGAGTCCAACAGACCCTGAGCCACCAGCTCTTCCCTGATCCGAGCCTCCAGAGAGCGTGTGTGAGGGACGCTGACGTCAGAGACAGAGAGAGAGAGATGCACGGTGTATGAGGTGAGCTCAAAAAGTAAAAAAATTCGCTACAGACTGCGTCGTCATTCTGTGTCTGTAGATTTAGGATGGACATGAGGTATTATTATTACCTGAAAGGTTTCCCCTGACTGCGAGGCGACGTCCCGGCTCCGTCGTCCTTCGCCGGAATGTCTGGAATGGGAGAATCCTCCATAGGGGATAGGATATTCTCCTACAACATCATCACAACATCCGGATATTACTTACAGCTTAAACAAATATATATAACTATAGATAAATATCTAACTGTACTGCAAGAGTAATAAACGTGTAACACAGGAGACTTTGTGAATAGAAAGAGAGGATATAAATTTGTATTAATCAGACGTCCCCGACCTCCACCAGAGCTTGCAGCAGGCGCTGTGTGAGGGGACCGAACGGGCAGCCGTCCTCCGGAGGCTCGTGCTGGGATTCAGACTTCTTCAGCAAGGCGTCTACGTCTTTAACGAGAGCGGACAACACGTTAACACTTAACAGATGACGCTCGGATTTATTTAAGCAAATATCAGTAAAATAATTCTGGCGGGAGAGAATAAAACTGAATTCTTCAAGCGACGGACGGTCAAGCGAACTACCTTTGGCGTCGATCTCAGAGAGCGGACCCAGCATGCTCTTCTTCTTATCGTTGGCTCGCGCTCCTTCTCTCTGCTCCTCCAGCAGGTCCTCTTGTGCCCAGCGCTGCGAGTAGTGCTTCCCTAGAGCAGGAATCTACACACACACACAAGTGATATCAAAGCCACATACAGCTCACGCACCAAGAGCAATAAGACATGACCATGGAGCTTTAAAATCTATGTTTAAATCCTGTGAATAAAATTCATCTTTTTCATTTAAAACTAAGAAACAACTCATAAGCAATCACGGTTTAAAAAAAGCGATCAAAGTTGTATCATGTGTGTGTGTGTGTGTGTGTGTGTGTGTAGAAATACGTTACCTTGTAGTACTCTGCTTCATCTTCAGGCGGTTTGAGAAGTTCTTCAAGAACCCGGATCTCTTCGTTGGTGATGTCTGCACAATATGGCTCTACTGAAGCCCAGAACCTGTCTCACACACACACACACACACACACAAACTTGATCAGCTGTAACTCATTACTCTCGGACAGAACCTACTGCTTAAGCTTCTACTTAACTTGAGCTTCTGAGTGGCGCGACAGAAACGCAGTTTTATAGTGTTACTTTATAAAAAGTAATTCATTATCAAAAGCCTTTTTCTCCAAATTCTGCCAGCAAATTAGTCTCAAAACTCACGCTTTACATTACACACTCTTAAAACACCACGAGCGCGAAAAATTCTCGAAGCTTAAATTAGAAGTGGTGCATGCTCGCAACTGCTCAACACGAGCTCATTGTCAAGTTACGCTTTGAGGCGGTAAAATGATGCAGTTTCTTTCTGATCCTACAGGTGGCGCATTCTAGACTATTCAGACAGTGGCACCCGTGTGGAATGAGTGAATCATTTGCTAAGTTTGGATAGAAATAATAATTCTGGCGGAGGACAGAGAAAAGTGCTGCTCACAAAAGATTTAGCTTTTGGTTTCATTTTATTTTAAATTAAATGTTAAACTTTTTGTATCTGAAGTTATTAAGTGAGAAAACTGATTTTATAAGGCCTACATTTAATTACTGTGATGCTGATGAATAAAGCTAAGGTATAAAACTTTTATAAAAATTAGAAAAAAATGTATACTTAATCGGGAAAGAAAAATACTTAGAAAAATCATGATACAGAATCGCAATATAAATCTACGGTATCGTGATAATATGATATCGGGTGGTTCCTAGTGTTTACTACAAGAGTCTGTTAGAGGTTTCCTGATGTTCTTGTCTATTATCTATCACGTTAAACATCAGCCCACCTGTTTGGAGCGTCGTTTTTGGGGTTGCGGGGCATGTCCTGCGGGTCTTCACTGAACTCATACTCCTGGACTTTGGGTTGCAGGTTTTTAGATTTGGGTCTCCCTGGACCGGGCCCGGGTCCATGCCCGGCCTTGCCTTCCAGCTTTGGCTTTTTAGGCTTGGGATGTCGCGAGGATGCGCCCGGATCGACTTCTTTCGGCATCTTCATGAACCTTTTGTCTCCTTTTTTGTCCTGCCAATCTGTAAGGATCTGTAGGGACGAGTAGAATAATAGTCATGTCTGTGAAAGAGAAACCGAGAGAGAGAGAGAGAGAGAGAGAGAGAACTTTTTAAAGAGAGTGAAACGCGATTTCTGACCTGTCTCTGTTCCTCCAGCGCTCGGAGACGCCGACTTGCCGAGGACAGCAGTGTCTCCAGCTCCAGTTGCAGCGTGTCCAGCTCCTCGATCCCGATGCCATCGTCGTCCGAGCGGCCCAACACCGCAGTGTACCGGGGACACAGTTTGACATGCTCCACAGGCTTGAAGTCGTAGTATTTGAGCGGCGGGCAGTCCTTCAGCTCACTCATCTTCACGGTTATGGAGGACTGTAAAAAAAAAAAAAGTAGTTTAATTAAAAAAATTTGAGTTCAAGCGTGAGTATCGCAGGCCCTTTTTAGTATCGCATACTATTTTTAGATCACTGACAGCTCTGTTGCTCTGTTTTTTTTTCTGTCAAGCACCTCATTTTTGTAAACTCTAAAGACAAATATTATTGAAGCCATTTTTGTGTAGAAATGATTAAAGCAAAAAAAAAAAAAGAGCTGATCAGCATCACATGACACATAACTGCTCATAGCTTTCCTTCTACTCATTTTTCTACTATTTTGATTTCATTTAAGGTTCAGGTTATTGCAAGGTTCAGTTTTCATAGTGTACGTTTTGTTTTTTGGAGTAAGCCATGTTGTGTCCACTCTCTTTCCCTTCTTCTGTACCTCCAAAGTCATCCCCAATGAACCACCATCCAGTGTTATCTAGCTACATTATCCCCTACAACCAACTTACAGTCTCTAATCTGTTTCATATTGCATCCACCTGAGTACACATCCCACTATTATTACTGTATACGTCACCCTGTGTTCCTCTTTCTTCTTAAAATGCACGTTCCCCGCTGCCATTTCCATACTTTTTGTCCAGACAAAACCTTTCTTTTACGTATGAATTATGTCAGTCAGATTTCCTCACAGCTTCACGCAAAGCTGTCTGGACAGAATTTAATGATACTTTTGCAATACTAAGATGTCTGCCTGAAGTTTATCCTGCACCACAAGTGAAATAAAAATGCTGAGTAAAAGAATAGGCTACTTGCTCAATGTAAACAAATACCTGCACCAATAGATATTAATTAGAAAAGCAAACTAAATATTTCTTTAGATTACTTCATAGTTTTATAGCTTTATTGATCTTAATTGATCTTATATGATTTATTTTTCGATTTCAAAGGGAGTGTATTTGGCTGACGATGAATGAACTTAGTGTAAACAAGGCGTAAACATAAACTTACGCTAATGTATATATAATATACACACAGTACATAATTTCCACAAAATGTACAAAGTGCAATATGCGTCAGAACTACAGCAAATCCTGCGGTAC
>QMIH01000536.1:257780-268234 GCA_003987875.1 Clarias batrachus
AACAGCATATACATAGTTTGTACCATATTGCTTTGCTTTTAAAATATTACAACTCAAACCTTTAACTCTGTTCTACTTGAAAAACTGATCCAGATCTCAAACATATTCATGCAAATCTTATGATTAATGGGAAATTGGTGCATTTGCATGATATACCAACAAATCCTAATGATCAATGTCAGTGTTTGACAGCATATCTGACTATATAATAATAATAATAATAATAATAATAAGGAACATGTTTATTGGCAATAGCTTTAAATTAACAGCAATGTGATGTAGTTACCAAACAAACCATCTATAACTACACCGGCTTGTGTGATGTAAAAGACTGAAAATGCACTTAAATGTCTCAAAGTGAAGCTACAGTACATAACCCTCACTCCACGGTGCACTGATATAATAAATAAACGTGTTTACTAGTTAGCTAGTTAGCTTAGCTATTATGCTAACAAGCTAATGGAAATGAGAATGTTCAGGTCAAACTACAAACAGTTTATCTTGTTATTTATGACCGTAAATATGTCTAAAGTACCTGAGGTATGTGTGTTGTATAATTTAAAGCACATATATACATAAATTAGACCATGATTCATATTTATTTAAGATTTCTTCGTTGCTATATTTACCTCAGAGAAGCGGCGTCCATTAGTGACTGTACCATTTAGCAGCACGAGGGGCGTTAGTGCACTGAAACACACTTTTTTTTCATGTTCTCGTTGGACTGAACAAATTTTCGATAGACGATATGTATTGTGAGCTCATTAAGACAGAATTTCTGAACTTTTTAACGCATCAGTCATTTTAAAAATAAAAATAAATCATAGCACTTCGAACTAAACACCCCCCGTACGAACACATTTACTGAAACGGGTTTTAAAAAATGGTACGTTCCATTCCAAGCCGTGAGACAAACCTGTAACAGCGATTAAAAAACTAAATACGGGTTAAAACAAATTAAATAATTAATATTTTAAATCATACAAAACTAACTAAAGTATGCAAGGGTATAATATTTGAGTAGGTACCAAGCAAACTGGGTATGTTTTATTATTTGCCATATATGGAAGAAAACGCGAATCAAGGTAAATGCTGGTTGCCTTAATATCTAGAATAGTATGAACTCTGCGAAAATTGATTGATCGAGTTGTTTAATTGCTTAAAAATAATAAATAAAACCTTAAGGCATATTCCGCGTATGCTTGATCATTATCAGGAATAATTCTCGTTTGTTTAATCATTTATGTTTATACTGCAAATAAACGTGTCATAAAAATAATATGTGCCATTACTACACAGTTTTAGACAATTGACGCTACAAGCGCACGTAGAGCGCTACAAGGCGTAGGCTATGTTTTATCCCTACACGTATTCCGACAAGCCCCGCCTCCAGCGATTGGATTGGTTAATATAATTGTTGTGATTGGCTCAGAGTTAACACTGACAACGTATTAACGAATGGAATGAGTTGAGGCGTTATGGGCGGGAGATTTAGGAATACGGGTGGTGGAGAAAATAACACCAGGCGTGGCGTAAATACTTCCGCCTTTCTCAAAGGACCACAAAAATGGTAAGAAGATTTTTCTTCTGCATTCAAGTGACAATAAATTGCATTATGAGATTAATGTTCAGTGTTTGTTTTTTTAGAGTGATAGTGAGAGTGATAATTGACATCTAAGTTAATTGGGAAACATGAAATTCCGTATAGAAGCCTTTGCTAGCCTTTGCTAACGTTTCCTAGCTAGCATGTATTACTAGCTTATAATGATGTACTGTGTGTTTATTATAATGAAATATATATATATTGTTACGTTTAGATTATTTGTAGTGTTTTGTGGTGTTAGTGTGAATTTATGTGCACTAAGAAGTGATGCTGTTTATTATAGTCTACTCTGTGATGAAGATGATGATGAAGATGATGTGACAAACTCTGCATAAATTATATTAATATAAAAATGTAACCTACACAATTGCTTCTATGGTATTGCACTCAATTAATGCATAATCCAGGAAGAATCGTGCTACACTAACCCTCCAGTTTGGATTCTTTATAATGCATTGGCTTGTGATGCACCTGAATTTTGTTTCAAAGTTCCATTATTATTATTATTTTATTACTTTTTTTCCCCTCCCAGACGGCGACTTTGCGTCCCTACTTGAACGCCGTGCGTGCCACCCTGCAGGCGGCCCTGTGTCTGGAGAATTTCTCCTCTCAGGTGGTGGAGCGGCACAACAAGCCGGAGGTGGAGGTCAGGTAAGTCAGAAATCGTGTGCTCATGTTGACAGACAAGAGCCATGGGGGCACGGTGGCGTAGTGATTAGCACTGTCGCCTTGCATCTCCCGGGTTTGATTCCCACCTTAAGTCTAGTTGGTATTTCCAAGTTACCCATAGTGTTTGAATGAGCTTGTGATTGTGCGTGCCCTGCCATGGATTGGCAGCCCATCCAGGGTGTAAGAGCCATGGGGTGTTGAAAAATCTTTTCCTCTCATTGTCATGTCTTTCTATAGGAGTAGCAAAGAGTTGCTGCTGCAGCCAGTGGTGATCAGCCGCAATGATAAGGAGAAAGTCCTGATCGAGGGCTCCATTAACTCGGTGCGGGTCAGCATCGCCGTCAAACAGGTACGGGGAGCGTAAACAGGACATGACGGGGGAGTTTGCACGCATTCTTTAACTCTTGATTTCCCAACCAGGCGGACGAGATCGAGAAGATCCTGTGCCACAAGTTCATGCGCTTCATGATGATGAGAGCAGAGAACTTTTTCATTCTGAGAAGGAAACCTGTGGAGGTGAGAGAGAGAAAACGGGAGAAATGCACATGTTGCTGATGTGTAGATTAATTGCTTTGTCATGCTTTGATGCAGGACATCAGGACAGAGGAGGCGTACTGGTTATTCAGTAACCTGACAGGTCACGTTTAAAATAAATTATTTGTTGTTTTAAAATCACGAGCGAGAGAGGAAAAAAATGTGAGTGGTGAAAGAACGACTGTTTATAGCAGCAATAACGTAAGTGAGAACAGGAACTGACTTGTCAAATGGGTGTTTGCTACCACAAAAGGTAACTATAAACGGATAAAAAGTGCGACATACAGTAATAAATGGACAAATAAATGAATAACTACTACAGCAAAAAAAAAAAGAATGGACACTTTGGAACATGCAGTTAATGAATCAGGCAAAAACAGTGACTTCTCATCACGTCACTCTGTCCTGAAACTGCACAGCTTGAAGTGTTTTATCTTGTTACATGAACATAAATGTTGTATATAATTTAGATGGGGAAAATATACTGCTAAAAAAAAAAAGAAAAGTCCCGGTATCACTTGAACACAATGAATGCAGAGTTAAAAAAATTTTTTTAAATTATTTTCAACACTGCATCAATAATGAAGACATCCAAACTATGAACAAAAGATGTATGTAAGATGTATGAATTATGTCATAAACAAAAGGAGATGTTAAATAACCCAGAATGCGTTTTATATTTTAGGTTGTCCAAAGTAACAGCTTGACACACTCAAAACATTCTCTCCTGGAATGGTTTTCAGTTCACAGTTGCGTCTTGTCGAGAGTTAAACTGTGACATTCCTTGCCGTCTTAATGTGCTGTAGTCTTTTAAGACCTTAACATCACCTTTATTTCTTTTTCTCTCTGTAAGGGCTACGACATCAGCTTCCTCATCACTAACTTCCACACGGAACAGATGTACAAGCACAAGCTGGTGGACTTCGTCATCCATTTCATGGAGGAAATCGACAAAGAGATCAGCGAGATGAAGCTGGCGGTCAACGCACGCGCTCGCATCGTCGCCGAGGAATTCCTCAAAAACGTAACGCTTCTTTTCTATCCATCAGTGATTAGATCGAACGCTTGTCTTCATTCTGCTGACCTTGCTTTTATTTATTTACTGATTTGCAGTTTTGAGGATCTGTCACTGCGCCGCTCTTTATGGAGTTCCCCCCCTGTAGAGAGGCACATCGCAGGCTTTCAACATCTCAGCAGGAGCTCATCGTCAACGAACCAACCGTCAAAAAAAAAGAAAGAAAGAAACGACTGAACGAACGATCCTGCGAAGCGTCCCCTTTTCCCTTTTTACGCCTTCCGTCTTCTGTTCAATGTGCTTCTTGTTCCCATGGATATTGATCGTTGAACATCTGAATGTTTTAAAAGATAACCCCCATTTTCCGAGGAAACAAATGACTCAAGGTCAAGGCAGGTCCTTCAAAAGTGTTAAGTCAAATATTCGTTACTATTGATGGGCACAGGAAATACCAACATCTACAGTGGCTCGTCTTCTCTGTTTTTGTCTTTTATATATTCCATGTGTTTTTTTTTTGTTTTTGTTTTTTTTTTATTAAGGAAAAAAAAGAATAGGTGGCATCATGACAGAAAAAACAAAAAGTGGGTGTTTATATTTTGACAGCCTCTGATGATAAATCCAGGTGAAAAGTAAAGTAATGACCGCAACTGCAAAGAAAAAAATAATGATGATGATAAAATGTAAAACTGATGGTGGTGATAAAACCAATAAAGATATATTGCGCTTTGTGTAGCCCGAGGAGTTGATTTGTCTAAGCGGAGGTGAAGGAAATCATATCGCGTTCGAGAGAAGGTCTGTGCGAGGTCTCCGGAGAGCAGGAAATGAAAAGAAACTAATCTCGGTATTAAAAGCACAACGATGATTCATTTCCTTCCTCTTGGACGTGTATTGTAAAGTAGAACAAACAGTGTATGTGTGTGTATGTTTGATTTAAGTCTTCTTGTATGTCACACATCACAACTGTTTTATACAGTACACTGTGAGACACAATATACTGTATAAAAGAAAAAGCAGTAGTATATTATATACTGTATGGAGGGTAGGATTTTGAATATTAGAACTATTCTAGCATGAGATCTTATATTTTTAAGAAATATATATATATATGTATATTATTATATAGTATATATACAGTGGAACCTTGGATTACGAGCATAATTCGTTCCGGAAGCGGGCTTGTATTCCAAAACACTCATAAACCAAATCAAACCATCCCATAAGAAATAATGAAAACTCAAGTAATTCGTTCCACAGCCCAAAAAAATTAATACAGAAAAATAATTAATACAATATATAAAGTAAAAATAAAACAAATTAACCTGCACGTTACCTTTAAAAAAAGTTCAAATGAATCTCAACAGGTAAGTGTTTCCATTTGTGCGCGCAGGCGCCGTGTTTTTGTGTGTGTGTGTGTATGGGATTAGCTCCTTCCCTCGCCTTACACAGTAAAACTCCTCTTCCCTCCCCCCATCTCGCTTTTTAAGTTTCACAACAAACACACACACACAACAGAAACATTGGTTTAACGAGAAAAAAAGAAATCTAATGACACTCGCGTGATTGTACACTAATGGAATGACTGCTGTGATGTAAAAAACAAACAAACAAACAAACAAATGAACCAGCACCTTTTCAGAAGGGTAAAATTTTGGGCCTGCGTCAAGCAAAGAAAACAACTAAGGCAATTTGAAATGACTGGAACTGAGTTTCAGCACTTCAGAACCTGCAAGAATCGTCCTGAACCTTTAACTATGCGGGAGCGATTTGGTCTGAAAAGCATCATGAATGGAGATCACTTAAAACACTTGGGTGAAGTTGAATGGTTAAAAAAAACAAAACAACAGTAAACAAGAGCATTTCCATATACATGCGCACACACACACACGCATACAAACAATTTGATGAGAACAATAAGAATCATCAGGGAAAAGACTTCAGTTTAAGAGCTAGGGAACATAAATATTGGACTTTTGAGTGATGGAAAAAATTTCATGTGACCTGATGAGTCCAGACGGAGTCTGTTCCAGAGTGATGGGCGTGTCAGGGTGAGAAGGGAAGCGCATGAAGCGAGTCCACTATCTGGGGTTGCTTCAGTCGCTCAGGTCGAGACTCAGTGACGTTATGCGGCAATAAAATGAAGTCAGCTGAATGTACTGAATCACCAGGTTATCATTCAGTGTGTGTGTAACACACTCCATCACTCTGATCTTGTGTTAGCTCGGGCTTGCTGATGATACGACACATGACTCAGAATGTGAGAAATATAAAAATAACGGTATAAATAACTAAAAAGAATAGATTTTTATTTTCGAATAACGACCTCGAAAAAACAAAGTTTTTATTAAACTTTATTGCCATCAATGAACAGTATTCTGATAATTATTCCTCCGATAACCAGTGCATGGTTACATCTCATCACACACACACACTGTTTCATCATGTTTACGGTGTTCTGACATTCAGGTCAGGATGCACTTCCACAGTTACAAACCAAACCTACATCATTAAAAAAATTAAAATAAAATAAAATAAAAACCTGATTAAAAAAAAAAACTATTCTTTGAATAAAATTCGTCTGATCATCTTTTTAAAACCCATAAAAGGCAAATAAATACATTTTGTGTTGCTGTGTACAGTAGGATGTATGTGATGTAGTGATCATGTCTTTTCTCTCTCTCTCTGTCTCTCTCTCTCACACACACTCACTTACACACAGATGAAACGACGTTGTGCCTGGTGAGGTTCCCTCAAAGTAACAGAGAGATAAGAATCAAAAATCGTGACGTGACAGAACAATACTGATGCAAAGTGGAGTGTGAGAGCTGCGGGGAAAGAAGCACACCCTAAAAACAAGACAGGTACGATCCTGACTGATATGAGCTCGCTCACGGTACGTTACGCCTTCCATCCACCCTAAACCCAGAGGGGTTCAAAAAAGCTTTTTTTTTAAAATTTTTATTTATTTAAAACATCTCCAGATTTATACTGACGTCATACGGTGTTCGTGTCAAGCTAACCTCGTGTCCGCTCTCCAGTACGCCCGTGCTGTGTGTGTGACTACTACACGACTGATTAACTACAACGACAACAACAACGAAGGAAAACCTGTTTCACTCCAACGTTAATCGTAATACAAGTCCAGGGGCAGTTTGTTAACAATAAGAGTAAAGCAGCTGAATGTTGTGTATAAAGTGTTGTGATGTTTTTTTGGTTTCCGTTTGGCCCATAAGTGCTAAAAATGTGATATTTATTGTGCGATAAACAGATTTCACCTGAGAGAACGTCTAAAAGAATCCAGCAGCAGGTATCAGCCAGTTTCCTGCTGAACCGCGCAAAAATATATATATAAATAAAATGGTGCAGTAAAAAAAGAAAAAAGAAAAGGATTTGTAGTGCACAAAGTGTTTCTTTGGAAACGTCTAAACGTCTGCCCTTAGACTTCTATTACAAGCCAAAACATAAAGCACAAGTTTTTCCATTGTTTTCTCACTACTCTCATCTATAGTAATCACACACACACACCCACACACACTCCATGTGCAGGAGATTATGCAAGGCTCAGTTCAAAAGCCCTGGAGTTACTCTTTTGATCAGAGGCCACGCCCTCTTTCGTCAGGCGGCACGTCCTATACGAGAGAAAGCAAATCAATTCACGGATCCCCTGCGCTGATCTGAGGATCGGAGATCAGTCCACTCTATAAAGGAGACTATTGTAGCGTCAGGGTGCGAGACCCCGCGTGGTCGAGGACGTGAAAGACTCCGTGAGGCTGCGTGACGGCGAAACGTTTTGTCCTGGAGATGCCTGGAGGACAGGGGACCCCTGGAGAAAGAGGAACGAGGAGGCGCACGAGGTCAGAGGTGAGGAGGAACGGTGCAAAGGGCGTCCTCCGGTGTCCGGTGCACGTGGACGTTCTGAAAAAGAGAGAGAGAGAGAGAGAGAGATCACTGTGATGTGTGTGGATGATTTATAGAGGTGTGTATTTGTGCACAGGGTCGACATGAAGTCTGAAGTCTACAGTGTCTTATCAACTGTGTTAGAAAGCAGAATGCACGCGAATGCTGTAGTACTTCGAAATGTTGTAATTTTGTATATAATCCGAATTAAAAGGATTTTTCTATGAAATATGTTTGAAATCAGGGAAAGACTTGAGCTCATGCTCACCCCGTACAACCGTGATAAAGATGCAATTACACACATTATTGGTTGATTAATGATGACACGCCCAAATCAGTTTATACAGCATGCAATGCAATGATACAGCGATTAAAAGTCAGGTTTAACATGAACATACCCCAAGGTAAACTTTGTCCTCGAACCTGTAATACTCGAGATGTGCTTCCTGCTTCTGAGCATCACACGTGTAGTAATAATAATAATAATAATAATCTAAAACTAATAATAAAATCTCCTTGCTCTATTTGTGCACGCGTCCTTTTTAAATGCCAAAGGAGGAGTTTAATACGCAAAGCGTCTCAGTGCTCAGTCCTTTCTTCATATTTAATCTTATGAACACGGCTATATGTTTTGGACAAGCCAAGTATAATCCTGGACTGTTTTAACTTTTTATAAAAACTTCATTTAGTGTTAAATTTGAAGACCTTTTGAATCGGGGTCGGTCACTTTACCGCTTTATCCTGTATACTACTTACAAACCCCTACTTGTCCCCGACTTATGAACAAGTTCCATTCTGGGAGCACGTTCGCAAGTCAGATTTGTTCTTAACTATATACAATGTAAAAGCTTATCAATCAATTCCAGTGAAGTGTGAAATGTAATAGTGTTGTTTTTACGCCCTTTTAATCGCGAGGAGGAATCCCGGACACCATTTTGTCTCTGAGCCGTTTTTCCACTGTATTGGACTATTTGCATCTGTGGAAATTCGTAACTTGAATGTTTGTAAGTCGGGGACTACCTGTACTGGGTCGTGAGGGATGGAGGGGGGTGGTTCCCAGGAGACTTAGGGCACGAGGTGGGGTACATACACCCTGGACGGGGTGTCAATCCACAGCAGGGCACACACACACACACACACACATACACTAGCATACTACAAGCAATTTGGAAACCCAAATTAGCCGAATCTGCATGTTTTTGGAAGGTGGGAGGAAACCGAAGTACCTAGACGAAACCCACCAAGCACGAGGAGAACATGCAGAACCTGGACCTTGAACCTTAAAATCCAGACTCCAAAAATCCAGAAAGCTGAGACTGACATGTCCTTTCAGCCAGTTGAAAACAAAAAATGTTTGAGGGATTTCTCTTTAAACTTTCAAACATGCAGGACGTACGCATCTTACATGATGATAAAGACGAAGAAGCACCACGTTCGTTAACACATAAGCGTTCTCTCACGTGTACACAGCGAGCCCTTCCTCCTGGTCAGGGTCGGTGTCTGTTTAAAGGAGACTAATTCCTTTAACATTTTATGCAGCAGAACCATCCAAGTACATTAGAAAATAAAAGAACAATCCAAACATTAACCTCAGGAGTTTGTAGTTTAAAGAAATCTAAATTTCTTACATTTATCTCGACTAAAAAAAAAAGAAAAAAGAAAAAATATTCTAGAAGGTGTAGGAATACAAATGGGCTTCAAAGTCTATTAAATACATTTTATTAGCATTTCATTTACACATTATTATCACCATCATAGTCACTGAATAAATACTGTATAATCACTTCCCCTTCACGACCTTCACATGTTTCGAAATAAAATCACAGCATTTTTTTTCTTTTAAAATTTTTTTTAACTCGGCTCTCCGTTAGCAGATAAAAACGTCATTTTGCCGTTCTGGAACTTTTTACATAAGACACAATGTTGTGGGATTAAAAACAAACAAACAAACAAAAAAATAATAATCTTAGTGTGAAGGTGCAAACGTAGTTTACCTTAGTAAGTGAAACTTGTTTGTGCGTAAGAGCAATACTCCTCACCGCTTCTCATTCTCAGCACACACATTATTTAACATCCTTACATTTAGATACATTCATTAAAAGTACTCTTTCTTTTTTTTTTTTACAGACTACAGACTGATTGTAATCTTCACCGCCGCTCCATGTGCACACTGACCCGGGGCTCGATTCATTAGTGCCAGATCACAGAAGGAGCGATTACTGCTCTGAATCGTTCGATCAACTTTGTTTTTTTTTTAAACAGGGAGTGTATGTATGTATGTATGTATGTATGAGCGCATGTGTTTGTGTGTGTGAGTTTGAGTGTGTTTGTGCGCGGTCTGTCACTGATGAGCCGGCACTGTTAGCAACGCCTCCTCCGGCATCCGCGTCACATCTACATTCTGTTCAACACAAACACAGAAAGGAGATCACACAGCGGGTCAATACAGCGCAGGGGGGCACGCCAAGGACCAGGAGAGATCCTGCCTCCATCTCACATACACACATATACACACACACACATACACACACACACAACACACACACATATACACACACACACACACACACACACATATACACACACACATATACACACACACATATACACACACACATATACACACACACACATACACACACACACAACACACACACATATACACACACACACACACACACACATATATATACACACACACACACACATATATATATATATATATATATATATATATAC
>QMIH01000536.1:268634-296719 GCA_003987875.1 Clarias batrachus
ACACACATACACACATACACACATACACACACACATACACACACACACTCACTCTCACACACAGAGCAGTTCTGTAAAACAGGAAGCCCAGGATGAGGAAGTGGAATTAAAAAAAAAAAAATAAAATAAAGCTTTGAATATAAACTTGAAGTGAGATGATCGAGTGTGATGTGGAACTTGGGGAATAAAAGAAGCAAACTGTGGTGAAGAGAGAAGCGACGTGATGTCATGTGACGTGACTAGACGATTTATTACAATCCACATTAGTTACATTAGTTAAAATTCCTACGATGTGTTATTATAATGCTGAAATTTATGTTTTTTTTCTTATTGTGTATTATTTTTGAATTAGAATCAGGTATTATTTCATATAGTATAATTACTGTATAAAAAATGTATTTTAAAAATTATTATAAATAATTTTAATGATAAACAATAATTATCACTGTACATTTACCCAGAGCAATATGAGCAAATAACTTCATTCTTTATATAATTCATAAATTAATTGCATTTATATTTATGATAAAGCCATTTTATATTTATTGATAATATTTCATACAATTTATATTTACAAGTGTCTTATGAATGTAGTTTTAAATCTGACATTTAGATTCCTAAGATGTAGATATTTATTGTGAAAATGTATTATATTGGTTAAATAGATAAATTTTTTAAATAAGATTTATGGGTTGTTTTTTCTCAGTTTATAAAGTGATGCATTTTGTCATGTCGAGTATTAATTAACATAATTATTATATAATACACTGATGTGTTGTGTGTGTTTGTCTGTATTTAAAGGTGCTATTAGTTAACATGTAAACAAACATCAATTAATACAGGTGTTAACTTACCTGGTGAACAGTGCTCCCAGATTATTAACACTAATTAACTGTTAGTCGAACACTAATCCCAACCACAAGCCCATGACAATCACAAGCCCTGCAGACAGGGGGCGCTCACAATGATGACGCGTCACACTGACGACATCACACTTCCCCATAAGACTCGACCGCATCATCATTGTTTGTGCTACTGCAGTTTCTTTCTGACTGTCACATGTGTTCTGTTTGCTGCTCAGGTTTTTCTACTGATATAATCAGAAATACATCGGACTGTATTTTGTATATGTGTGTGTGTGTGTGTGTGTGTTACCTCTGGTTTTTCTCTGTGCGTGTTCACTGCTTCCACCTTCAGGAAGATGGACTCCACTTTGCAGCCTGCAGGAAAAGACACCATCATCCGATCACGATGAGGATCATTAATTAAATAATACAACTGACTGATCATATGGCAGCATGACTGATTAAAACGAATAAATAAATAAATAAAAATGTGTGTGTTTTACCATAAGCATGTCTGATTAACAAAATAAATAAATGAATGAATGAATGAATAAATTAATGAATAAATAAAGTGTGTATATTTTACCATAAGCATGTCTGATTAACAACAAAAAAAGGCATGTGTGTTTTTACCATAAGCATGTCTGATAAAATAAATAAATAAATGAATAAATAAATAATGTGTGCAAAAACAAAAAACAAATAAACAAACAAATAAATAAGGTGTGTGTGTATTTTACCATAAGCATGTCTGATTAACAAAATAAATAAACAAATAAATAAATAAGGTGTGTGTGTATTTTACCATACGCATGTCTGATTAACAAAATAAATAAATAGATAAGGTGTGTGTGTGTGTTTTACCATAAGCATGTCTGATAAAAAAATATAATACATAAATAAATAAGGTGTGTGTGTATTTTACCATACGCATGTCTGATTAACAAAATAAATAAACAAATAAATAAATAAGGTGTGTGTATTTTACCATAAGCATGTCTGATTAAATAAATAAATAAATAAATAAATGAGAAAGATGTGTGTGTATTTTACCATAAGCATGTGTGATTACCAAAAAAAAAAAAAGGTGTGCGTGTGTTTTACCGTAAGCCATCGGCGTGAGCTTCAGCGCTGTGTGCAACGGGCACTTGAGGTACGGCAGCTCCTCTGTAAAAGACGCACGGTTTTATTATATAGAATTTATTATATTATCACTATTATTATATCTATATCCTGACACCTTTATCATGAACAGTAAGTAAGAGGCTGCAACACGATACACATTGGTATCAAAAGGTTCTGAGAGTAGTAGAGAGCACACACAGTGGTGTGAACATCAGGAGCTGTGCAGCTGGTGCTGTTCTGACCACATCTGCTATTTCATCACGGACAGCAAGTTAGAGAAAAGAGTGAACGTGAAATTCTGCGTTTTACGGCACAAACTAGTGGTTCGAGGTGTTTTGAGTGGTACACGCGCTTCAGGAGCTGAAGAACATCAACGGAAGATGACCAGAGATCAGGTGTTTGAGATGTGAAGACACATTTACATTACATCACATAAGTCGGGTTCGTTCACAGCGCGAGGGTCATCGCAGACTTTTAAGGGTTAATTAACCCTGAGAGGAAGAGTTCTTACCCGCCGATTTGTCCAGGAAGTAGGCGAGCAGGCAGCGCATGACCGCTTGGTGGCAGATGACCAGGACGTTCTCCTGCCGCTCCAGCTCCATGATGACGGGTTCGAGCCGCTGCACCAGATCCTCGTAAGACTTCAAACCAACGAAACACAACTCATCAGTGCTTCATTTTATTTCATACTATATTTATGTGGTTCTTTTCTTTCACATGCTGCTCATTCAATCGAACAAATGTCCAAAAAAAAAAACAACAAAAAAAAAAAAACGTCTGAACGTCTGATGATAACCTGCTTTTTATTGCGTAAACATAAACCTTGCACTAATCCAAGTGACTTCCACGTGGACGATCTAAACAAAAGGAGATAAGGAGACGATTCGCCGTCCAGCCAGCCAGCGGACCGTGAGCTTTCTCGCACGCACATTTAGAGACCATAAAAACAAGCTCGCTCATGTCCTAATGGGTTTGGTTCATCACGGCTTATCCTGTCTCGCAGGAAGATTATCCAGCGTGTAATTAGTAGTAGCCTGGTTACACGTCTCTCACTCGCTCGCTATCACAAACAAGCATCGAGTGAGGCAATAAAGAGCTCGGCGTGTAATAAACCGCAGGCTGAGTTGATGTGCCATGTGCTGCATACCCCGAGCGTCTCACCTCCCCTTTGGGATATCTGTAGCGATATTTGTCCTGGTCACGCAGCGCAAACTCCAGAGGATACCGCTGCTGAATCTCCTCATACATCAGCTCCTCACACACACCCTGGACGAACATCAACACACAACGGTGGAAAAAAGAAAAGATTTAAAATTTTAAACACATTTTTAATCACTTACTGTAAGGAGAACGTGTTGCCAGATCTTTTATAATTAATTATACAATAGATGACTAGAAAACACATCTTTGTTGTTTGCCTTGTGATGCAGGCACAGTGATGTCAGCGAGAGAGCGAGCGCGGGTTTTTAATGGACTCACAGCATCGATCTCGTTGAGAGCTTTCCACTGTTCGTACGGCACGCCCAGGGCCTCGGCCGTCTGAATCGTCCGCTTCATCTGACTCGTCCACACCTTCAGATCGCTGATGTCCTGCGCGTGGATGAACTGTCCCAAGATGCGAGCAAACTGACAAGACATCGGCAACATTAATATCCATTAATAAACTTACAGATCACCAGAAACTCATAACTCGATCACACATCAGGAAAACCACTAGGCTTGACCTTCATGTCCCGGTTTCACATCTCTACCTCTAACAGCTGTAAAACCTAAGCGGAGTGTTGGGAAGAAACACAGCTTCAAGTCTAACATTCTGACGTGACGCCGTTTCCTCACCTCCTTCCCCCGAGGCGTGAGACCCGAGTCGCCTCCGATTCTGCCCTTGACGTTGAGGTCGCTCTCTCCGTGCCGACACAGGTAGATGGAGCGCGGCGTGATGTGGATGTTCATGAGGTAATACACGATGCGGCTTTGGATGTGATCCTGGACTCGGTTTACTAAGTACCTCCGGCCCACGTCGATGATCTTTATGAAGGACAAGTCTCTATTAAAAAATAACGAGAACGATTTTTTTTCTTGCTTTAACACCAATTTCTTTTACACACCGTGCTCTTCATTCTAATACACATTTTTAATGTTTCATGATTACAAAGTGATTTACAACTCTTTAATACTATTAATTAATGAATTAGACAAGTTTATAGATTTACATACAATATGCAAAGCTTTTTAAATATTCTTAAATGTGCACAAAAACGAATGGATTTCAATACAGGCAGTCCCCGACTTATGAACAAATTCCGTTCCAGGAGCACGTTCCTAAGTCGGATTTGTTCTTACGTCTGACAAAGTTAGTCTTGTCATCATTTTCATATACACTACCAGTCAAAACTTTCTAATCCCTTTCTTCTAACTCTATGGTCGTTCCTGATGTTTATTTCTCTCTACACTGTAAAACAATGCTAAAGGTGTTTATCCAAAATACACAAGTATCTCCTTCGAACAACTGATCTTGAGATGTACAGTAAAGACCAAAAGTTTGGACACCTCTTCTCATTCAGCGAGTTTTCTTTATTGTGTTCTTTCTTGTGTTCTTTAGCCCAAACGCTTCTCTTCTGCTTGTTGTCTGTCCTTAGCAGTGGTTTCCTAGCAGATATTCTAGCATGAAGGCCTGATTCACACAGTCTCCTCTTAACAGTTGTTCTAGAGATGTGTCTGCTGCTAGAACTCTGTGTGGCATTGACCTGCTCTCTGATCTGAGCTGCTGTTAACCTGCGATTTCTGAGGCTGGTGACTCGGATGAACTTATCCTCCGCAGCAGAGGTGACTCTTGGTCTTCCTTTCCTGGGCCGGTCCGCATGTCAGCCAGTTTCTTTGTAGCGCTTGATGCTTTTTGTGACTGCACTTGGGGACACTTTCAAAGTTTTCCCAATTTTTCAAACTGACTGACCTTCATTTCTTAAAGTAATGATGGCCGCTCGTTTTTTTCTTCAATTAGATGCTTTTTTCTTGACATAATACAAATTCAACCTCTTTGAATGAGAAGTTGTGTCCAAACTTTTGGTCTGTACTGCATCTGCTACTTCTGCTCTGTAAATCCTTCATAATGGTTCTAATTGGTTCTGATGGATTTGGTGATTTCTGAGGCTGGTGACTCCAAAACTTAGCTACTGCAGAGTTCATTTAGTCTCGCTTTCCTTGGAAGTGTCATCACGAGAGACAGTTTCATCATGGAGCTTGATGGGTTTCGCAAACGCACTCGACACAATACTGTTCTTGTAAAAACTGTTCCAGAACAGCCGACATCTGTGTCTTGAAATAAAAACTGACTATTACTGTTGTTACAATTTAATTAATATATAACTAATAATCCAAACTATTGACTGGTACTGTATATGTAGGGAATATTTCATTTCTAGTGTGTTTCATGATGAACTGTTTTCTTTCTTGACCTCGACACGCTGCGCTATCAACAAACCCTTTCCTTAGTATAATCTATGTTTAGGGTCATTTCGACACACTGCGCTATAAACAAATATATTTTATTATTTTAATCTAATGTTCATAATTGCAGAACTGCATCCAAGCTCCTGTCCTTCTCCACGTTATCTTTTAAAAAAACAGACCATATGTAACCCTTTTTTTTTTGGTGCTTTTGTGTGTGTGTGTGCGCATATATATACTTCTGTCTTCCATGATAAATTTTGAACATCTCACTGAGCACCGAGACTTGTGTGTTTCATTGAGGGGTTCCCTGAGCTCAGGTGGGACAGCAGGATACGTGCAGAACACTGAGGAGAACAAAGGGGGTCTACCGAAAACAAGAAATCCTTACAGTATATGTAGATTTAAACATTTTGGTTTTTATTTTATTGAGAAATCATTGTGTGGAGAAAAAAAAGAGATTTAAAATCACTTTACTAAGGTGGATGTCAAAAAAAATAAATAAATAAAATAAATTGTTCTACTCTTGGAACATTGTGTTGTTTGCATACTTTTACTTTACTACACAAGACTGCGTTTCCGCCCACCTGTCTAACACCTCGTCCAGAGGCTGGTAGGAGTTCTCGTAGCATTTTATCCTCTTCATGAAGTCGTCCACAGCCTGCTCGGTGTTACAGTGAGTGTAGTCTGGGCTGCCGAGTTTCACTTGCTGGAGGAAACAAAAATGAAGAGTAAGTGGGGGACGGACGGACGGACTAGCTGCTAACACTGCTGCGGGGTAAGCGGCTGGATACTCACGACAATGTTTTCCGCAATAACGGCGGGATCTTCACATACAGACTCGACAAAGAAAACCTGAGAGAGAGAGAAGAAAAGAAATGATGTAAAGGAAAAAAAGAAGCACAAGACACACCACCTTGGCTAGCTAGGTTGACTAATTTATTACACAAAGTTACACATTTACACAAATCGCACCTTAAACCCGTTCTGTTCGGCAAACCGAATGATGGTGTCTCTCCTCTCTCTCGTCGTATTCGTGGCATCAAATACCTGCAGAAAATCAAGGACACACATTAATCAGGGACGAAGCCGTGCGCTGCACATGATGCTCCATCAGGTTCGTTCGCATTTTAACTCACCGCCACTTGCCCCCCATCTGCAGTGAGATATTGATGCACGTCGTTAAGAGCCGCTGATGCACACTGCCTGAGAACACAGGACGTCAGCATCATTGACTCAAGTCATATTGCTTGCAATAACAAAACCCATAACGTACTGATGGAAATGTGTGGCGAAAGAACCACAAAATATTGGTGCTCTTAAATGACCGAACATTTTAATTACAGACGGACACTCCGCTGAGACTCACTTTCTGATCTTAAGCCCCTCCTCGTTGTCCGGGCGGAAAAACTCGAACGATTTGTAGATCTTCACACATTCTCGTCTGTACTGGCCGACGTTAAATTCTGTAGGACAAAAGAAAAAACGAGGCACTTGGAGTCAAGTGAGCATCTAGTGCACAACGTACGTACATAGTATGACATGTGTCATAGTGTGTATACACACACACATACAGTGTGGATACAGTGCCATGAAAAAGCATTTGCACCTTCCTTTTTTTTGGTGATAACCCGAGTAAATACAAAATGCAGTTTTTAAAATGATGACTCCATTTATTAAGGGGAATAAAATCTGTCCAAAAGTTCCTGGCCCTATGTGAAAAAAATAATTGCCCCCTGTGGTATGACTTTAAACAGCCTGTTCATGCATGAAAACCCTTCTGAAACAATTCTGAAAAGAAGAATGGGACAAAATTCTTCCACAGTGATATGCAAGAAACACTGGCAGTTATCACAACCGCTTGATTGCAGTCGTTGCCGCCAAGGGTGGCACAACCAGTTGTTAGGTTGTGGCCAAAAACAACTCTGCCCAGAATATCTGGGCAGATTGCAACTTTTTGTTGGCTTTCTAACGAGTCTAACATTTTTCAGTGCTTGTGTGTCCGTACCTTTCGTTGGCACACCAATCCAGTTGAGGTAGCGGGTGAGTTTTTTGGAGATGTAGGTCTTGCCCCGGGCTGGTAGGCCGACCGTGACGATGACGGTTGGACAGTTGGTCATGCATACTGGAAAGACAGAAACATCGAACAATGTGAACAACACTGATAAACAGATTGATAGATAGAGAGTCATTTACGTAACAGTGTTGATTTACGGTGCCTGATAACATAGGGACTGCATTAAACACCACTTTAATGCCGCATGTGCTCTGCGATTATTACAGCTGTAAATATCGTTGCAGTAACGGAGGCGATAAAGCACGGCAAAATTCTCCTGTTTTATTGGCCGAAGTACTCGGCTAGCATCTTGTCTCAGTAGAGCAGGGGTCAGATGAAATGTTGGAAGATATAAAAATTGCACCATGTCCCATGCTGATATCAGGGGATTGCGGAAAAACGAGGTGAAGAGGGCATACTGTTTTTTCCTTTAACATTTTTAACATTAACAATCATCATGTTTCAAAAAGTCCTGTACTGTATGTATTTTAGAAAACAATGCACCATGAACCAAATGATGACCTGACTGATGCTTCATAGATGAAATGATAAGAAATGTGGACAAGAACAAATACTAACATTATGTCTGAATCTGAATCAAATGTCTGAAATCCTTTTGTGTTTCTATTAATTAGTGTTGCTTTTGCTACCATTAAATGACGCTATGAAGTGTCTACTACTGAGGACAATGGGTTAGACAGAATGAAGTATAAGGTGCAGCGAACCCAAAAAGTGATGTCTCCGTATGAGGACATAGGGATCCAGGATCCAAGACTGAACTCAAGGTTGCAATATTACGTTATTATATTATCCAAACAATGTAGAATCATACAGACATAAAGTGAGTGTAAAAGGTAGTGCATGACACATACTATAATAAGTAGTGCAGATAGCAAACAGCAGTGATGTAACGTAGGAATCATGGTGGTGCTTTTACACACTATACAGTAACACACGTGTAGCTTCTAACAGAGTAACAAAGTAAGCAGGGTGCTTTTATTTGTTCTTTTTTAACGTCCTGAAAAAAAATTGCACGTTAAAAAAAAGAGAAACATTAATTAATGTGCTATGAGCGTCGCGCGCGAACATCGCGTGACATTAGCACGCGGGCGGGCGGGCGCGCGCGCGCAGGTTTCCATAGTTACCCAGGTTCTTCCGTAACGGCCGCGTGTTATTATATCTTCGTGCTTGCTTTTTGTTAATGCGCGTTTTGTACGTACTGTACGACGCCGGGGCGTCTGGTGGCGGCTAATAAGCTACAATAGAGTACCTGTCCTCTGAAATATCTGCTTCTCCGGATGGCCGTTTTTGCTGGGCATCCAGATCTTCTTCAGCGGGTTCTGAGTGAGCTCTCTGGACGGTGTAGGGTTACAGTCCTCCGGGACGTCGCTGTTGTTGTTGTCCATCGTGCCGCTGTTCCGTGTGTCTGATCTACTTCAGTAGTGTCAGGATGTCAAGTCCACGCGCACTCACACGCCGCATGCACGCGTCTAAAGCGTGTGAAACGAAGCCTTAACGCAGAGTAACATGATTGGACTGGTGGTTTACAACCCAATCACGGTGCAAAAACCCGCCTCGACTGTAACCGAGCCAAATGACACCCACAGATCCAAAGCCAAGCACAGGAAGTGGATTAATAAAAGAGCACGAGAAACGGAGAACAGGCATTACCGTAGCGACCAGAAAAGACGCGCATTTACCACCTGAACTGCGTTTTTTAAAAACTTCCCACACAAATGACCTGACATCACATTTTCTCTCTAGCAGCCCTTAAAACTCAGAACATTTGAGCTTTTCTTTGCTGTTTTTTTTAAATAAACATATATATGAGCACAAATAGGCAATATGTTCAACTGAATATACAAAGCATTTTTTTAAATGGGTCATATAGGCAAAGTAATAGCACAGGGTTTTTTTGGTTGTTTTCGGTTGGTTTCTACGATAAAAAAAGTCTCATTTTGTTGTTAGAGTTTCACCTTTTTGTGATGTTATTCCCATATTCCGGTGGTGGTGGTGGTGGTGGTAAAAGTTAGGCATTATAAAAAGTAAAAATAATTTTTGTTCTACCCGACATATCACAGTTTGATGTCTAAAAGTTTGATGTCATATATATAATGTGTGTGTGTGTGTGTGTGTGTGTGTGTTATATGGAAGTCCTACCAGTGTGTTAACAGGGTGGCTTTAGACATCAAACATTATATACACTCACCTAAAGGATTATTAGGAACCCCATACTAATATGGTGTTTAACCCCCTTTCGCCTTCAGAACTGCCGTAATTCTACATGGCATTAATTCATCAAGATACTGAAAGCATTCTTTAGAAACGTTGGCCCATATTGATAGGATAGAATCTTGCAGTTGATGGAGATTTGTGGGATGCACATCCAGGGCACGAAGCTCCCGTTCCACCACATCCCAAAGATGCTCTATTGGGTTGAGATCTGGTGACTGTGGGGGCCATTTTAGTACAGTGAACTCATTGTCATGTTCAAGAAACCAATCTGAAGTGATTCGAGCTTTGTGACATGGTGCATTATCCTGCTGGAAGTAGCCATCAGGGGATGAGAACATGGTGGTCATAAAGGGATGGACATGGTCAGAAACAATGCTCAGGTAGGCCGTGGCATTTAAACGATGCCCAATTGGCACTAAGGGGCCCGAGGTGTGCCAAGAAAAGATCCCCCACACCATTACACCACCAGCACCAGCCTGCACAGTGGTAACAAGGCATGATGGATCCATGTTCTCATTCTGTTTACGCCAAATTCTGACTCTACCATTTGAATGTCTCAACAGAAATCGAGACTCATCAGACCAGGCAACATTTTTCCAGTCTTCAACTGTCCAATTTTGGTGAGCTCGTGCAAATTGTAGACTCTTTTTCCTATTTGTAGTGGAGATGAGTGGTACCCGGTGCGGTCTTCTGCTGTTGTAGCCCATCCGCCTCAAGGTTGTGCATGTTGTGGCTTCACAAATGCTTTGCTGCATACCTCGGTTGTAACGAGTGGTTATTTCAGTCAAAGTTGCTCTTCTATCAGCTTGAATCAGTCGGCCCATTCTCCTCTGACCTCTAACATCAACAAGGTATTTTCGCCCACAGGTCTGCCGCATACTGGATGTTTTTCCCTTTTCACACCATTCTTTTTAAATCCTAGAAATGGTTGTGCGTGAAAATCCCAGTAACTGAGCAGACTGTGAAATACTCAGACCGGCCCGTCGGCACCAACAACCATGCCACGCTCAAAATTGCTTAAATCACCTTTCTTTCCCATTCTGACATTCAGTTTGGTGTTCAGGAGATTGTCTTGTCCAGGACCACACCCCTAAATGCATTGAAGCAACTGCCATGTGATTGGTTGATTAGATAATTGCATTAATGAGACATAAATCTGCATAAATCAGCACAAATCTGTGCCAGCAACACAGCTTAGGTCAATGATGATTGACCTCGGCATACAAATTCAATCTGTTCTGGAGGCTGAGTTGTTAGGGCAAAATGTCGCATTGCAATATATATTTTCAAAAATATGAATGTTATGAAATAACATAAAAGAAGATTCCAGCCACATTACCAATTTCCAACACTATAATCATATTTTTTGCATATAAAAATATTTAGAATAGACATGCAAATTAATTAAATAGACATTAAACCTCATTCAATATTAAATTTTAATTTATGATTCTTCTTGGCACTGTTAACTTCTTGTTCCCCTGACACAAACAAGTTTTGAACAGCTCCAGGACATACACGCAACTTAGTGTTTGGTTCGGCACAGTTTGTTCGCTGATGTGCCGAAGATGCTTCACATTCTGAGGCAAATTTCTTTCAAAATTTCAGTTCTTATGACAAAAAATTCTTAATGTGGGGGGATCGTATGTAGAGATAACACTGTATGTGATTATATACAGTACAGTGGATTCTTAATGTTAATGGGGAGACTTCAGAGATCAAACTGTGTATTTGTTTTTCAGATATGTCGGGTACAAAACAAAAGTTATCATTACTTTTTTATAAGGTGTAAATTTTACCACTACTGGAATATGGGAATGATGTTGCAAAAATGTAGAACTCTCAAAATTAGCACATTATTATTATTTTTTTTTTTTGGTCAAAGAAACAAGTGCAAACAACCAGAAAAATAAGTGATCGTGTGTATCTGTGCAATTTCTTTGCCTACTTTTTAGAAATTTTATTTTATTTATATTAATTCAGTTCATATATTACCTGCAGTCGGTTGTGCTGAAAAAAAGGATATGTCGCTCTGTACTGCACAATCCTAAGCCCGATATATGTTTAGTAAAAAACAGCAAAACAAATAATGATTAAAAGTTTTAAGGGCTACTAAACAGTATTTAGATGTAGGAATTTTTTGAAGTCAGAAATTTGCAATAATAAGTTTTTTGACATACAGTATGTCAGAATTTTTACATATAAAGTCAAGATAATGAGAATGTAGAATTATATGTATTTATATATTCATATCTATATATTTTATTTTTATATAATTCTAAGAAATTTAACTTGAGTCAAAATTTCATGTTAGGAAAAATGTTGAGGTACTTAAAAGATCATTTTGTCTAAATTGAGTCTGAATAATACTAATAATATACTAATAAGATAACCAGTAACCTTGAGATAACGACTCAGAATACTGAGATAAGTCACTATTTAAACATATTGCTGCTGACAAAAATAAACCAACATATGGGCTTATATCTCATTTGCAGACGGTCCTGTGACCTCCAGCGTGCATCTGAAATTCAAACTGCTGGGATGAGGGACAGCACCTCCAAATCCGAGGCCATGGCTCTCAATTCGAGAAGGGTGGACTGTCAGCAGTAACGTGGACTGTTGTGGAGGAGACAGAGCTGAGACGAAAGGCGAAGCTTGCCATTTACCAGTCAATCTACATTCCGACCCTCACGTACTGTCATGAGTGCGAGAGATAAGGTGAGGAGCTCAAACATGTGGGTGGATCTCAGGGTAGAGTTGCTGCTCCTCCGCATTAACAGGAGACAGCTGAGGTGGTTCAGACATGTCCGGCATGGAGAAAGTCCTGGGGCAGACACACAGAACGAGATGCAGAGATTATATCTCTCGTCTGGCCTGGGAGTGTCTCCGTGTCTCAGTGTGTGAGCGTGAGGGCGTGGCTGGGGAGAGGGAGGTCTGGCCATATCTGCTCAGACTGCTGCCCCGTGACTGGGAATAAATGGTAGAAAATGGATGTCCAGTTATGGATAGGCTTGGATGGATCTTATGCATTTCTTTTCTTTGTTACCTGACCATAAGAAACTTTATGTAGTGTGAATGAGCATTATTATAATCATGATATTATAATCTTCAACCATAAAAGCACCTGAAAATAAAAAGCAAGCACATAAAAGTGTGTTTCCCAAACTTTATACCCTGTATAATATCTCCAGCATGAGGAGGTGCGATATCAATCGGCCTGATTCAGTGCTACTACACGCGATCAACCAAAAGGTGGCGCCGAGGGCCATCAGCAGTCTGGATCCACATCCAGAAAACATGAATCAACAGCATCACTAAATCAAGGTAGTTTTTTTTTTTTTTTTGACAAAAGAGAAAGTCAGAGGAGAATATGAGCCTGTGCTCAGAGACCCAGACCTTTAACAGAGACTGTTGTGTGCTGAGATTTATTAACAAAATCACTAAGAGAATAAATCTAAAGATGAAACCAATAACAAATAGGGAAGGATGGAGAAAGAACAAAACTATGAAACAAATGAGCAAAAACTACAGTGAAACAAACTGTGACGCAAACCTACGCACGTCATTCCGCCTCGGAAAGATAATGGTTACATTTTGTTATACAGTTTTAATATAAATACAATACCTTTACCAATTTACAATTCCTTGTGTTTTTTCCCTAATTTCTAGTGACAACTTGTTCATTTTCTAGCTATTAAATTATTAAACTCTCACGCATGAGAGAATTACTTTTTAATTTTTTAATTTTATTTTACATAGCAAAAAAAATGGATCTAAGGGATATAAAGGATAAACAGACTTGTGTGCGATTCCTTCGCAAGTCAAAACCGTGTAGGTGAGATAAGGGCATTATACACCATTTACACAAACATATAATAGTAAAGCATAAAACATTTCCGGATTTTCCGTAATTACGATTATTCACCATCAGGACAGCTTTAAAGGACAGGCATTTTCTATCATTGTGCTGCAGACTGATTCACTGAACACGTTGAGGTCAACTTATTTCTCCCACACACACACACACATATAATATAAAAACTTTGGACATTTTATGCATTCACTTACACACTGAAAATATTGTATAAATATTGGTATCTGGTGCACTTTAGTTTTTTTTTTTTGTATAATACATCCACAATTTGTTTGCATCTACGGTACGAATGTTTGTAGAACCGCGGTCCTTTTATATCTGCGGTCATTCGTACACTTGAATGTTCTTAAGTCCTGTAATGATCTTTTGGATGTTAACACGCCAACACATGGATTATTATTTTCTGACATCAATACGTTTATTAGTGGTTTTAATCTAATCAGGCAGTGCTTATTTAAAAATACGATGGGCGTTCAAGTCAAACCGGGACTTGTTTGATGAGCAGATGAACGAAGGCGTAAAAGACTTTAACCGCGGTACGGTGATGAGACTCTTAGCTGCAGTAAACCATTTGTATGGTGCAGACATTTTAAAGAAGGCCGTACGTCTGCGAATGGCGATCACGGCCGAGGTGACTCGGAGCCCACTGCAGTAAACAATCAGCGGGTGGAACGCCTGATTGTTAAAAATCGGCTTCGCCAACTTGCAGAAGAAAAGCGTCTGTCTGTGTGAACTGTACACACAATCTTTCTCTGGCACTACCTGCACGTTACAGGAACTTGTACAATCCTGACTTTGCTCCAGGCCGTTTCCACATGTTTGGGCCATTAAAGGAGTTCCTGGGAGGCCAGCGTGAAGCTTCCGACAGAAGCAAAGAATCCGATCAGGCCCCAGCATACTGAGAAAACTTTGATGATGTCCAATCACTAGTGAAACACTGGGATAAGTGCATTAGTGTAGCAGGGGATTATATAGAGAAATAAAGGAAGCTTTTATGATTAGAACTGTCTGTGTTATTCTGCACAATCAAAAGTACTCATTTGCCTTGAATGCCATTGTATATTTAGTAATCTAATACAACATAAGAACTATAGTCCATTAACGTGATATAACACGAAAAAAAACAAATATCGTGACATGGTTTCCAGTCATTTCCCAGTTGTATATTTAACAAAGCAGCACTGTGACTTTTTCCAAGGCTCCTCCTTTACAGTAACGAGCGTGTAAACAAAGAGCACGACAGTAAACACCAGCACAGGTACAGTCAGGCGTGTGTTCTCTGTGTACAGGGGTGTAGATTCTGGCTTGGTCACTTTCTCTGACACTCTGGCTGTTATATAATTCACAGACTGCCCCGCCAAATACTCCTCTAATCTCTTATCAACAAACTGTCAGTAGCAATCAGTGCTCAGGGGAAAACAAGGTCTCCACCTGTACAGTAAACAGCATGGAGGTGCACAGATATAGGTTTTTTTTTTTCTTTCTTATGCTGGCAATCACACACAAACACAAATGCAAAGATTTCTCAAAAACACACCCCAAATACAGACTTTCACAACGTCACATGCACATGTACACTCATATAAAGAGCTTAGAGTGTTTAACTGATCGCTCGAGTCGGCACTGAGGGTTTGGGGTAATGAAAAAGCAATTACACACCATATCGTTTCTCTGCTTCCCTTTTTCAGGGAAGTCTAGTAAAAACTGTACCTTCTCTCGTCAGGAAAATGAACTATTCTCCAATAACAGCACTCCTGAAAATGGATGCAGGATTATTCTACAATCATTACAATACATTTTAACGTATTAATGGATTTTTTCTCAACCATTTCTTCTACATACAGTCCATGTTGTGCAACAATCCAAAGACAAGTTAGCTCTTGTTATCACTGTTACAATGTGCAGACACTGGAGACTCCTTACGGACATGGTAAACAAGGATCTCCTTACCGGACCTTTAAGTGGATTAATTATTAAGCATGCTTATACACGTTTTAAAACCACCTGTCCTGCAAATGACATAAATCTAATGGGACATGTAATGTGAATCTGCTACCAGCAGATAAACAAATCTCACTTACGCAATGTCTATACCACATTATCCTGTATTTATTGTTGCAGATGGCCTGGTGTCTATCCCAGGAGACTTAGGGGTACGTGGCGGGGTACACCCTGGACAGGGTGCCAATCCATCACAGGGCACACACAAATAGCCTAATCTTTGGACTATGTGAGGAAACTGGAGTATCCAGAGGAAACCCACAAAACTCCACTCAAACAGAGTGGAGATGGGAATCGAACACAGACCCTAGAGGTGCAAGGCGATAGTGTTAACCACTAAGCCACTGTGCCACCCAGTAGATAAACAATTTTTATATATATATAAATATAAAATATATATATTTTGTATTTCAGGTAGTGAAATGTTGCTGTTCCCATGTAATCCTGCAGGTAAAACTATTCACACATTGACAGGCAGCACAGCATCCTGTGTGGTAGGAGCGAACTATTTGCTTAGAATTTGTAGAATCAAAATACAGAATCGGCTGAGATTAAATCACAGTCCCTAATACGCAGTATAGAGTATAGGCATACTCAAGAAAGAGATCATTGCAAGCAAAACTCCTTTTGTGCTCCTAAGCATTATCTCATGAATGCATTGATCCACTGATTGAATTTACTCTCACACTATTATGGTGCAAAAGTAAACACACCATGCAAAACAAGGATGTCCTAATGATACAAGAATATCACATGCAGCTAGTTTATTTTTTCACATTCACTGAATGCATTTATTAAAAAAAAACACAAAATTCCTTGATCACTGTCAACACACAAGGCAAACAACACGTCCAATGCCAATGGACCACCATTTAACGCAGCTTCTAGTCTGTTTAACAAGCACACTCAGATTTGTGCATGTACATCTTGACACACCTTGCTGTCTAATGTGAAGTGCATGACACAGACACTGTTATTGTCCTGTTCTACTTGTACTACTCGAACCATGAACGTGAACGTGCACGCTCCTGATGCTGCTGCTGCTGCCGCTGCACACCGCCTACGTGCACGCTCTTGTTTACTTCTTCCTCCTCAGCGCGCGCGAGGAGAGACAGTGAGAAAATAAACACGACCGTGTTCACTTTAAAAGCAAACGACTCTCCGGTTTGCGAGGTGGAAAACGCGTCTTTTCTTACCCGCCCTGTCAGAATTCGGCGTGTTTTTGGATTTGGCAGCACCCCTCATCTTCTCCTCTGCTTTAACACCGTCCGTCCTTTGCGTTCGTGAGCGCCTGAGCGTGTAGGGATGATTCTGATTCGGTTCCTTCGACTCTTTTAAAGCGAGTCTTTTTGAGGAGTCGATTCCCAACCCCGAATGAACCAAACATATTTTGAGTTATTTCTTCTTTTTTTCCCTTTTCTTTAAACTCCTACTATTTATTATCTGTTTTATCCGCTTTGTCCTGATGACTATCCAGTTCAAGTAAACATAATTCTGATTTATAGCCTACCACCTTCCTGACAAATTACCTCCTTGCTTAATAAGTGTATAAAACATGATATATGGATAAAATCCCAGCGTGAGCGCTATACATTGAAGTGTTTATGTCGTATTTAACGCAAATAAAGCCTACATAATGTTTCTAAATAGATTTGTGAATCAAAAAAATCCTAACGCGATTGATTTTAACGGAATTGTTCAAAAGAGTCGACTCACCGAAGTGAATAAGTGAATCGAGACAGAAGTTACACACCCACTTTTAAATTGAAAGTGAAGAAAGGAGACTAACATTAAAAAATACATGAAGTGTGCAGCTTTTTTATTTTAAAAAAAAATCTCCTGAAATGTTTTTCTTCTTTCACACCTAAACTTCTTCAATAGCACTAACTTAGCAGAGCTTAATGCTTTTTATATCTATTTATATATATATTTTTAAATACATGTAACAACTGGTATTTCTTCTCTTCCCAGTAACACCAATGACAATAACACCAGTGGCAATTAATGGGAAAAATCTTAACTATTTACAAAATGGCTTCCATGTGCAGGACCACATGGCTTCCACTTATGTCAAAATCAATTATTAGATGTAATGATTTTTTACGTTCAATGTTTGACAGTAAAATGAGTAACACCAATGAAGGACTTAAAAGGTGTGCATAAAATTGCAAAATAAATCATGGCATTTCTAAACAAATGAAGAGACACATCTTACATATTTATTGCTTTTTTCCAGCGCTTTTCATCTAGTGACTTCTGATGCAGGAACAATTTCAAATTGTCAAATGCATTTCGAAATAGAACTCTTTTTGTGTAACAGTAACACCAATTACATAGTCTGGGCTGACTCAAACTGATTTCCTATTACTAATTATAATCAATTATTAATTCATGTTTTGAATGTTTTACTTATATACCATATTTATGTTATTGTGAGTCAGATTTATTTAATTAAAAACTATATATATATCTTTAGATACAGTCCCTCATCCATGTATGACCATAACGACAAGACACTTCCCTGAACTTGGCCCAGGGGCGGATCTACCGGGGTGGCACGAGGTGGAAATTGCCACCCCATGTGCCCCATTTGCCA
This sequence comes from Clarias batrachus, assembly GCA_003987875.1. Classification (NCBI taxonomy): domain Eukaryota; kingdom Metazoa; phylum Chordata; class Actinopteri; order Siluriformes; family Clariidae; genus Clarias; species Clarias batrachus. Next base: position 286,814 of record QMIH01000536.1, read on the forward strand.
CCCCAGCACTGGTGTCCTTGTGTTCTAAAAATAGAGTTTTTTAAATTTATCTAATGTTCCAATACAGATATCAGGTTCAAGTCAATCACACATCAGCCTTCATTTCATTTTTATAGGACAATTTAAAAATGTGCGCCCTAGTGTATACACCGAATAAGAATAGCGTTCCTTGAATCCACAAAAACCATGCAAGGATGCTTGCTTCAGTGTTGCCACCCCTCATAATTTTAATGCCACCCCCTTGCCATCCCATGAATAATTTTCTACATTTAATATTGAACATTAAAGTAGGAAATTGTGTTTGATAATTGTATACAAGTAATGTGTTTGTGAATGATTTTGTCATTAGCAAAACTAAGTGACAACAGTAATGCCTACTAGCAGCTGTGTTTAAAGGTCATGACCTACCCTTATGGAATGGCCGCATTTTTATGGTCTTTTGTGCGTTTACGAGCATCATATTGGACATTCCTTGATGCATGTTAAATGTAGACGTGCACGTTTAATATTTCATACTGAATTAAAGTTTGTGCATTGAGATATGTTTAGATATTTTTTAAATAAGCAGTATTAATAATCCTGATGCTATATTTCCTTAAATCCCATGAGTGAGACATTCAGGTCTAACTGGATTAGGCCGGTGTGACACTGCAGGTAATTACAAAGCCGCTCCCTGCTGACTTTTGGTCTAGATTGAGTATAATTTGTATGATTTGACCTACTGTAGCCATCGGTGTGCTTCTGCATTCAGACTCAAACTTAGCTCAGACGCCGGAACATTCTGCGTCTCTAAAATAGCCAGCTGAGGTGTGTGTATCAGCTGATAATGTCAAATGACAAACAAATGAGTAAACGGTCTGACATCCATGTTATGTGAACTTAGGCCTGGTTTACGATGATGATGATGATGATGATGATGATGATGATGCACATGAAATAAAACTTAAATTGATTTAAACTGTTTGTTTTCACCCAGAAACAGATTTCAACATCAACGTGAGTCAAGTATCAACTAATGATAAACTTCTGTGCCATTGTTTCATCACGTTATTGCTAAAATTCCCCTGAACATCCTCATCAGGACGAACCACAATGATTCACTGCACAGGGAGAAACAGGTGTTACAAAACACACACTGCAGATAAAACAGGCATTCCTTCCTACGACACACCCCTTATTAAACTAGGATGAAGAATTGTTTTTAAAGAGTTAAAAAGATAGATTAAACCCGAACAATAAGAAGTTATTCTTGCACAGGAATGCCACGCCAGCCTGGTGGTGACCCTAAAACTATGGAGTATTCAAGAGGAAAATCCTTGCGCTCCGAAGACTGTGACCGTCCACCAGGGCCTCAGCTATTTCAGGAGCTGCAATGATAGGTTTTATCAGCTCGGCTCAAGATAATAGCACTAATTATGAAGAGCTGCGTAACTGTGCAAGAAGAGCTGACACAGAAACAAAACACAGGACGGACGGTTGACTGAAAAATAAGGACAAGGGAGAGATCGCACGGGACAAAGGCAGGTTTGTCAGCTAGGAATGTAAGAGAAGGTTGTAAAACCGAAGAGGAGAGTGAGAACAGCTGAAGGAGTCAGACAGATGGGTCAGTGCCATGACAACTGCCTGAACTTTCTCTGACCTCCTCAAAAGGTCTTCCACAGGAAAAGCACCATGACTACTATCTTTGTCCAAGTCATTCAGACACATTATGAAGTTTTAATTGATTAAAAATGAACAGAATAGTTAAATAATTATCACATTAGTGTGTGACTGGGAAAAAACAAAAACAAATATATGTGGTGTTTTTTTTTTTATTTTTATTATTAGTATGTCAGACAAAAATGGAAAATTAAGGAATGAAAAGCATTTTTTCATCTTTTAAAAGAAAAACTAAATGAAAAGTACAAATAGACGTTATATTAAAAATTAACCTTTAGAAATACAATCCCTCAAGTATTTCCTCATCCGAAGTTCACAAACTTTATTCTAGTTTATTGCTCTCAGTCTATTCCGAATCTATTCTGAAACTAAGGCCGTCCAGCTAAAAGCCAATTAAAATGAATAAACAAATAAATGATCATTTTTCCAAAATGTATTTCTCATTGATAAACCACGTATGTGCTCCCACAAACGAATCCACACACCGCTCTTCCGTCCTTTTGTCTTTCAATTCAATTCGTAATTACGAGGTCGCCTCTTTGCAATAAAGTATTTATCATTTTATCATCAATGCAATACAATAGTCGTTAAAAATTAAAGCACGGCTATCGCCTCCCTGAACCCAACCCCGTTGTTTGAAGGCCTGGAAACTTAGAAGAGTGTAAATGTCAACTGTATAACTGTATACTAGAGAAAAGAAAAGGATGAGCAGCAGCATCACATCTTGGTACAGGAACAGTCGCTACTGAGGCTACAGTGTGATCAATTGGAATTTCCGTTTCAGGTCTAACTGGCCGCGGTGCCTCCGGACCGTACAGTATATTCCCAGCGTGGCGTGTGACTGGCTGTCTCCTGTGTTGCTGTGTATTAAGGTCCAGGTTGTTAGGCGTGCCACCTCTTGTCAATAAGTGGACTCAAGGTTGTTGAAAACGAGTCGGATCAGACTGGTGTACACTTGATGAGCTGGTTGTGTTCATTCGGTGCCAGAGAAATATATGAATTGAACTTTCAATCAATTCTTAAAATGTAAATCATGGAAAAAGTTTTTGTCCCTTTTTTAAAGGATGGATCTTTAGTTTGCAAGCCTTGTACCTGGTATCCTGAAACAAAAACACCACCACCATACTACTACTACTAATAATAATAGGAATATGAATATGAAATATGAAATATGGCATCAAACTACTAACTATAAATCTTTGAAACAAACTCTGCCCATTCATTTTGAAGCTGCTAAAAGGGTTCTCCTGATGTCCTGCTGAGGAACCCGTAACAGCCCAGGCCCATTTCTCCTTTAAGGGATATAACGCAGACCAAATAGGCCACGTGGAAGACATTTTGAAAGACGTCACATTTGTCACAATTTGCCCTGAGAATTCATTTTAGGGTTAAAAGCCATATGTGACATACTGTATGTCACAGCAACATTTTCTTAATTTGATTTATATCGATTTATCCAAGAAATGTATTCAGAACAGGTTAAATATAAAATATAAGCGGTTATAAAATCATGCAGAATTATTAAACAGGATGAAACTTATTTTCAGTAAAAAAAAAAAAAACGCTTTTTAACTTTCTCCAGGTCTATCACATGAGCTACCCAGGCACACCATTTTTGGAAATGATGCCATGTGTACACAAATTCACAGACTGTCACATGACTGCACCAGGATTATTATGTCAGTTAGGGACTTCATGAGTTAACGTCAAGGATAAAACCGAATGAGGAACATTGGGGCACCATGTGTCCGCTACAACAAAGCGTTTTCTTTTTATGCCAAGGACTCTTAATTATAAATAACCATAAATATATATAAAACTATCATTAAAAAACTTTTTTTCTTTTTTTTCTACCTGACATATCCGACAATCCAGATTCACAGTTTGAAGTCTGAAGCCTCCTCGTTAACACAAGTCTGGGTTTGATGGGATTTAAGTGTGAGGTATAAACTCAAATTTCTTACTATATGTGATTATATTAGTTTTAACCTCAAACCCTGAACCCTGAACATATATCTGCTCTTGGTACTTGGTACACTCCTTAGAAGGAGGTTTAGGAGGTCGCTGGATAATTGAGGGCTCATTGTCTCCTAAAAGAAGAGTAGAAACCCTTTCTGATAGTAAACTGCTGTGTTACTTTGTTCGTCACTTCTAACACATCCTCTAAGGGATTCCCCCGGACAAATAATAACCATAAAAACCATAATAAACCATATAATGAAAATCAGTTATGGATTTTGTCAGCTAAGTTTATTGCAGGGAGAGCTCTTGCGAATGATTTAATCCCCAAATTTAAACAAACGAGTTCAGTAGCATGCAGTCTATTTTTCATGGGAAATGATTGGGGAAGCTGGTTTTCATCATCTGTTTCTTATGCTGTAGGTGAAGAAATGATTTCCTGTAACACGCGTTGAACCACAAGGAAGTACTCAAGGCCTGTTGGGGAATCTTTTCTAGTTGCAACAGCATGTTTAAGGCTTTAATAACTGCGTGACACAGAATGGAGCAAGATCACTTACTCAGACACAACACCCCATGTTTCCTTTTGGTTTGTCTGATCGAAATTATATTTTAAAAAAAAGGATCAACAGTCCAGATCTGTACATGTACATGTATATGTTTTTTTTTGTTCTGCGAGGTAGAAACATTGTGAGTGTACACAAGGTCGGGTAAAGTGCCCTAGCACAAGTGGTGCTCTATTTGAAGGTCCCTTGAGGCTTAGCGTTTCTGAGTGCGTGCTGTAAAAGAGGAAACACTATGAGGAGGAATAACTGTAGAAGAAAAAGAAAAAGAAAAAAAAACACCAAGCTTGGCCTGATCTCGGATCAGCTCGTACATGTGCATCTAAAACGGTATAAACCTGTTACTCCAGGTTCGACGAGGAGTGTGATTATGGTAAGTCATGCCAGCCGGCATGTGAAATATGAGAGTCTGACTGGAGGCTTCAGTCACATGAGCCACAGAGGAAGCGGCGTCAGTCGCCCTTTAAGGCAGAAAGTAGGTAAAAGGTCGTTCCGGCTCGAGCGTGTTCATAAGGCGGCAGTCTGACAGAGGGAAGCTGGAGCTCATCCACGTCTCTGCTGCTTTCTGTTATTTATATATACGCCATAGAGATTAGAGAGAACAAGAAACACAGATTAGCCCCGTAGCGCAGTTCTCTGCATCAGGCCTACATTTCTGCATCGCATGCTTATCTTCCTGTTTTTCTTCTTCTAAACTGGATTGTTTTTTTTGTGCCATGAGAGGCTGGGTTTGTTATTAAAAAAAACAACAAAAGGCCTGGTTTATAAAAAGCAGTATTTATATAAGCAAAGGTTGGACATGTTTTACCCGGTAGTCTCTTTATCCTCAAATGACACACACACACACACACACACACACGCACGCACGCACGCAAGAAAGAAAGAAAAACCCTTTATACACATGGATTACAGTTAAACCGTCTGAGATTATCAACCTGAAACACTGGCCTGGACTGCTGGGTCAGTCAGGAATATAATTCCGTGCTCCCTTAAATGAGAAACACTTGGTAGTGCACAGTGTGTCAGACAGGGACGCATTTAGGACTCAACCTGCAACTCGTGACGTTCATTAATTTATCTATATCGCTTACCCTGTGTGTATACAGTAGCGGGGGCATGGAGACTTTGGGAATGAGGCAGGGTACACCCCAGCCGGGATGCCAATCACACACACACACTCATTCACACACTACGGGCAATTTGGGAACGCCAGGTAGCCTAATCCGGATGTCTTTGGACTGTGGGAGGAAACCCACCAAGCACGGGGAGAGAACATGCAAACCACATGCGCACAGACCTGAGGTGGGACTCGAACCCCGAACCTGAAGGTGCAAGACACTGTGAAATGCAGTAAGTAAATTCAGGACTCGTTACGTTTACTATAGAGAGCGAACTGCTCCAAAAAAGAACCAGGTGTGTTTTTCAATTTACGCATCAATCAGCCATAACATTAAAACCACCTAGGTTTCAGGTTCCACTTATGCCACCAAAACAGCTCTGACCCCTCGAGACATGTCTCCACAGTTCCTCTGAAGGTGTGCTGTGGTGTCTGGTACCAGGATGTTGGTGGCAGAATTACGGGAACATGCAAGGTTCAGACTTGTTTGTCCAGATCATTCCATGGATGATTGATCAGATTAAGATCTGGGGAATTTGAAGAAAGCTGTGATGCACTGAGCATTAAATTCATGTTGCATTGGTTTTTCTTTTGGATCAGACCTTGGACAGGCTGGCCTTGAGCCCTGGGTGCTCGTCACCAGTTTACTTGTATGCAATTGATAAATTTTAATTCAATGGGAAGTGGTGTTAATTTTATGACTGATCATTGTTTATTATTATCAGACTCGAGTAGCGTGGTTTAAGAGGTTCCTAATAGTTCTTGATGGGATTAATGGATGTTACATAATGAGAGGATCCTTCCAGGAATGATTTCTCTTTAGTAGCCTTAAAGCCTCTGATGCTGAACTGGAGGTCGGACAGACAAAACTCATTTATTTCTTGGATATCTAGGATAAAAACAAATAAACAGCCGTATTCAAGAAGTTCAACACGAGACATCAAATCAACACGGCTCAGCCACACCCTGATCGGTGTGTATATGAGTATTTACGTACAGGCATAGAGATAATTATAGTGGTGGAAATTGGTAATATTGGTGATATTTTTGGGTGGCTGGAACGGATTATCTGCATTTACATTATTTCCTATGGGAAAATGCGCTTCGCAATACGAAATTTCACATTAAGAACTCGCCTCCGGAAAAGATCGAATTGGTATGCCGAGGTACCGCTGTGAATGAGCTAACATGCGCTAGCTAGCAAGCAAATTTAGCAAGAATCATAATTGGCTCAAGATGTGTTTGGTTTATTTTTGGTAATTAAAAAGGTGAGAAAATTGGACACCATATAAAATTTTGTATTTTTAGATCACTTTAGAACTTTTGTGACATATCTGTGAAGTAATTATTCATGAATATTTTACTTTGAAGTAAATCGTGATCATTATTGATGTGAATGTGATCATTTATTACTCCAGTGACGCCATGTTTCCTTAAACCTGTATGTTTTTATATTTCCTTGCACAAAATGAGGAAAAATGTTCTGCCCTGAGGAGAGTTAGACTCATATAAGGATGTAAGAATGTCAGCTTCCTATACAAAATTAGGAATAAGAAAAATCTTCTGCATTTGATCGCTTCATATCTTTTTTTTAATTTATTTTTTTATTAAAATGATGTTGCTTTAAACACAGTGGCTGCTCTCTGGTACATTCTGTTCAGTAAAATCATAATAAAAGACTCTATGGGAAACGTCAAACATCAGAATTTTTTTTTTTTTGGCTAAAATGTTCCTGTAAGCATCTTCATGAGATGGGAAATAAAAATAAAACATTCTTCGGCTTAAAAGGGGCTAAAAGGTAAGAACAAATTCAAACGGAGCATCCTGTGATGCAAGGATGATGATGATGATGATGATGCAGCCCAATGGTGAGGTACAAAACTCTCTCTCTCACACCCACACACACACACACACACACAATTATTCCTACAGAGAGTGTCCGCTGAAGTGTGTGTTCTCCTAGATTCGATCTTCTTCATGTTGCCCGAGGATGAGGAGGGTGGGGAGGAAGGATAAACTTTTCTGCTTCACACCGGCAGTGTACCGTCTGTGTGTAGTGTCTCAGGAAAGCATACTTTATTAATAAAGTCAAGGCCTTATGAATGCACCACACACACAACACACACACAGACACACACAGACACACACACACACACACACACACACACACGTGCGACTGAATGTGTTACCTATAGACATGTTTAAAATAATATAATTTACGTGATATGTGAGGTGTGAAAATACAAATCTTAACATCTATAAGGACTCAGAGATAATGTGTGTGTGCGCGTGTGTGTGTATCTGCTGTTTATAGTCACAGGAGAGTGTCCTCATGTTCTCTTCATGTTCACTTCCTCTCCCTCCTCTCATCTATAAATTTGTCCATTTGTCCTCGTCCGTCCGTCTTATCCCTCTCGGCTCATTGGCTGTTGCAGACGGTTGCCCCGCCCTTTCCTCCCGCCGCTGCAGCTTTCTTCCTTCTCTTGTTGAGCAGCGGGTTGCTGGAAGTGTCCAGGTCTTTAATCTTTACCTGGTCATAGTCCACACGCATGGTGGCAAGTGCACTCGTCATCTCGTCCTACACACACACACACACACACACACACACACACACACACACACACACACACACAAAAGTAAGCACAGGAGTTGAGAAAATGAGCTGAAGTCAATAATTAATGAAGAATAAAGAATAAATTAAGCATAAGCAACCAAAGATGTAACTAAATAACAGCCATATTATCTAAGTAAGCATTATGTAGAGTTTGTATTAACAGTTAATGTAGGAATAAAATAAACAGGAACATAAGTAAGCATAAAAGTGTGCATGTGAGTGAGAGTGAGAGAGAAACTCAAGCATTTAAGAAAAAGCTTAAATCAAAGGATCTAATCATGTACAGCATTAAGATTTTTTTTCAACCTGAAAAAAGACGCACTGTGCTGCCCTCTAGTGGAGAAAAGTGAAATCTGCAGCAAACGTCATTTTCATGATATGAAATAAATTATATTAATATTCATTTATATTGTATTTAAGTGTAAAATATAACTGATTCGATATTTAAAATATATATATATATATGTTACTATTTTTTGCTTAAAAAAATGTATTAGTTTATTTATAATATTTGGTATGGTTTTAGTTTTAAGTAACTGTATGTTAAAAGAAGTGTTTACAGCGCCTTGCAAAAGCATTCATACCATTTGAGATTTTTCACATTTTTTTCATGTTAATATAAATATAAATGTATTTTATTGGGATTTCATGTGATCGACCAACACAAAGTGGCACATCATTGTGAAGTGAATGGAAAATGACCAATGCCTTTCAATTGCTTAAAAAAAATTTTTTTTTTAGAAATAAATATCTGAAAAGTGTGCATTTGTATTCAGAGCGAATACTTTGTAAACTCATCTGTCGCTGCAATTACAGCTGCAAGTCTTTTGGGGTGCTGTATGTCTCTACCCGCTTTACACATCTAGAGAGTGAAATTCTTGCCCATTCTTCTTTCCAAAATAGCTCAAGCTCAGGTTTTCCTATTAACTCTGACCAGCTTCCCTGTCCCTGCTGAAGAAAGGCGTCCTCACACCATGATGCTGCCGCCACCACGTTTCACAGTGTCACGACTAATAGTCGTCCCGTGGACAGATTGTCCCACCTGAGCTGTGCATCTCTGCAGCTCCTCCAGAGTCACCCTGACCGTCTTGGCTGTTTCTCTGATTAACGCTCTCCTTGCCCAAACTGTCAGTTGAGGTGGACGTCCATGTCTTGCTAGGTTTGCAGTTGTGCCGCACTTTTTCCACTTTCAGACGCTGGATTGAACGTTGCTCCGTGAGATGTTCAAAGCTTGGGATATTTTTTTTAATATGCTTTAAACTTCTCCACGACTTTATCCCTGACCTGTTTGATGGGTTCGTTGGGCTTCATGATGCTGTTTGTTCACTTATGTTCTCTAACAAACCTCTGAGGGCTTCATAGCTGTATTTATACTGATATTAAATTACACACAGGTGGACTCTATCTATGAGGTGCTTCTAATGGATCTTAGGGGGATCAGAGTAAAGCGGGTTGAATACAAATGCACGGCGCATTTGTGAAAACTATTTTCTTCCCAATTATATTACTCACAATATGATGTATAAAATCATTTAAAAAATTGTTTTTTTTAAAAAATCACATAAAATCCTCCCAAAATACATTTACATTTGTGGTTGTGATGTGAAAAAAGTTCAAGGGGTATGAATAATTTTGCAAGGCACTGTAGAGGATGATGATGATGATGATGATGATTGGTTGGTATTATTGGTTGGCACAGGACTGATATCAGTAAAAAAAAAAAGCTGTAGTTTGTGTAAGTCATGCTTTTAGATTTGGATTTACTCCTGGAATTCTAAGCACTTTGTTAATAAATTATCAAAATGATAAAGCTGTGAGGTTTTAAAGAAATAAATATCATATGTTTACAGATATTAGCTGACATTTAAGAAAAAATCGTATCCTGAAGAATTATTATTTTTATACAGAAATATTATCAATATTTCTACTATGACTACAACCACTCCTAATAATAATAATAATAATAACAATAACTCTAATAATAATAATAATAA
>QMIH01000536.1:301525-322965 GCA_003987875.1 Clarias batrachus
AGAGAGGGGGGGAATAATGAGAGATTGTACTGAGAATAAAAGACAGACTTAAACTGGAGTGTAATTACAATTAAATCATGGAACATTTTCAGTTGTGAGAATCTGGCAGCGTTGTTACTCGAAACTGCTGAGTGAGACTAACTGACACACACACACACACACACACACACACACAGTTTCACAACATCTTCAGATCCGCTTCCCCTCAACTGTCTCTCTCTCGCCGGTTCAGTTCTTCTGCTGCTTGTTGAGTTTTTTAAACCGTGTGTTAACATCATTAAATCCTGCTGCGTCTCCTCTGTCTCCCCCGTCTCCTCCTCAGTGTGTTTTTCCCTCATCTGTTTTCCCCAACTAATCACTCCATCCACACACACACACACACACACACACACACACACACACACACACACACACACACACACACACGCACACCTCACTGACTTTCTCAGTTAACATGGAAATGGTTTATAAAAAATGGTTTAGGCAAGTCTCTGTCTCTCTCTCTCTGTCTCACACACACGAAGGTTTAACACTGTGGCCACACACACACACACACACACACACACACACACACACACACACACACACACACGCACACACACATTTTTGGAGGCATAATCTGATTTGAAATCTTGCATGCAGTTAACTGAACACATAAAATCCAGATTGTTTAAATGTTTTTAGATTGCAGCTCGTCACCATCAGCACAGTTTGGGGAAAAACACCAAAGTGTGCAACGCTGTGGATCCCCAGGCATGAAACATTCAAACCACAAACCATGTACAGCCAAGTAGAAGTCATTTCCTGAGATGTTGGTTGCACGTGTGTGTGTGTGTGTGTGTGTGTGTGTGGACCAGTGGTTTATGTTATGTTGGAGGCCACAGTGTTAACGGTTCAAACCCAAAAAAAGAAATGACTGTAGCACTTCTACATTTTCTTTCAACCTTAGTCTCTTTCACAAAAAGAGGAGGAGGAGGAGGAGGAGGAGGAGACGTGCAGCAGGGCGTCAGGAGTGTAAGGAAACAGAAAAGAAGGCGAAACTGCGCAACGCCGTGGCTCCTTCATGTCCCGTCACCTACTGAACGCTTCGCATCCTGTTTTCCATTTCGATCGTCCTGTTGTTGTTCATGTCAACAACATTCAACAGTTTTAAATAAGCTAATCCTGTGGCTAATGTTTGTCTGATAGTTTCTAGATCGGATTGCGAACTGAAAGCCATAGAGCTGAAGCTTAAAAAAGAAAAAGAACAGAAATATAAAAGCAGATTTATCAACAATCTTTTCCTATTATTGTCAAAGTGTCTATATGTAATCATGTAACTACTTCTTTACGTAACGTTAACCACAAATTGGTGTTTCAGGTGATGCTAATAAGCTAACTGTTAATTAATGCTAAATGTTTCTAGTTTAGCGTCTCTAGGGACAGTACATATGGTATGTTTCTTCCAAAATGTCAGCTCGGGTTATAAAGAGTGAGGTCTAAAATGTAACTTTTAGCGTTTCGCGAAATGTAGGCCTTGGCCCCCTGGTGGGCTGTAAGAGTACTGCAGGTGGGCAGTAAGACGTGATTTATAAATTCAAATTCATATTCAAATTTTATTTGTCACTTATACAAGTCGTACACAGTATGATATGCAGTGAAATGCTTAGACGACTAAAATAAAAGACTATTAATAGGAAATAAATATGAAAAAGAGAATAGAAAGCAAATTTGGCTAAAAAAGAATAATATATCTATACAATACAAATGATGCAATATAAGAAATATTAGAAAAACCTAGCTGTACAAATATAGAAAATATAGAATTTATGGACATTTTGTGTGGAAATGAAGTTGGATATAAATAGAAATGGCCAGGGGTGTGGAAATAATGCCTGAAAATGTCATATTTAACGTGACTTATGAACATCAAGGAAATAAAATATATTTTAGCAAAAAAAAAAAAGTAAAACATTTTTAATTTGAATCAGGTTTAAAATTCCCATGACGTAGAAGTTAGAATAATATTTACTATATATACAGTATATATAAATCTGTTTGGTGTAGCGAGAGGCCGCGGCGGCGTAGACGTTGGTGTAGCAGACGTCCCTCATGATATAGATGTAGGCAGTGTCATATCTGCTGAAACACTGGAGACCAAGATAAATTAAATCCCACTGCTTTGTTTTATTAGCTTACTTTTTTTTTGTTTTTGTTTTTTGCTATAAATCGAGACTTGCCGCCAGCCTGCAGTTCTTTTACAGCCCACCAGGGGTCTAGACTTTGGGAAACGCTGTTTCAGATCAGCATGAAAAATACATTTTAGAATTTCAAAGTTCGCTTTAATCTGATCTGCCCGATACAATATGCACTAGCGACAGTTAAAACAATAGCGTTTTACTTTGACACGATGCATGGGTTACTGGTTTAAATGAGACCTATTAAGTACATTCACTTTCACTTCAAGGTGGGACATTAGGCAGTAACGTGAGAGAGAGAGAGAGAGAGAGAGAGAGAGAGAGAGAGAGAAAAATCCCTGGTTTTGTCTCTTTTTGCATTTTAGATCAAAATAGATTGAGTTTCAGGTATCTGAGGGTTATTTCAGCTGGAGCATTAACACACACACACACACACACACACACACACACTTTCTCTGATACTTCTTGAGTAAGATATGGCACCTTTAAATTGGGCTTATGTTAACAACAGAAGTGTTGAATACGCATCTCGTGTACCTGATGAAAGCTTTTACTACTGCAATAGATATTAAGAGCTGTATTAATGTCTTGGTGTATCTGCGTGATATATGACGTTTTCCAGAACGGAAAAAAGCCACTCCGGTGATTTTCTGGAAGCAGGATGACTTTTCCCTTTCATCCTGGCATGAATAAACAACCCTGTCGCAGCCATTTCCAGTCAGCCAGAGCAGCTGACGATGAATAAGGACTGGGTTATGTGTGACAAAGGAGCTGAGTGATGCATGCTGGGAAGTGCAGTTTAATCCTCACCATTCCATGATAATGAGAAGGCACTTTTTCCCATGGTGCATGTTTTCGTAGAGGCTCAGGATGCGGACGATGTGCGGCCCGGAGGAGACGCGCCAGTGCAGCTCCACCTCGCGGCGCGCCTTCGGGCTGTCGTAGAGAATCTGCAGAGGATAGAGAGAGGGAGAGAAGAGAAGAAGGAGGGAAAACGAGGTGCGTTAACGCAGCAGGGTGGAACAGGTTCCGTTAATGCACCCGGATTTTTGGGGTGTGTAAAGCCGAGCAATCAGGAAACTGATGAGTGTAAGAGGTACTGAGATTACAAAAAGGTGGAAGACCGGGGTTTACGTTGTTCCTTCTTGCTTTTACTGTACTGGATGTACAGAATGATGCACCTATCAATAAGACATTGTACTGTACATCATTATTTTCAAAAAGCAGTGGATTACAGGACGCTACACTATATGTTAATATCATCCCGGGATTTCCCTCGCCAGGATCTAATCCGAGCTGAAAAGCCGAGCGGAAAAGTTGAAAGGTCCTGAGTGACCCCGTACCGTAGTGGAAAAACAAGACTACTCGGATTTCCACTTCGCTACTAGACAAAAGAGGAAACCTCATTCTCAATGAAGCGACTGCTCGAGCCCAGGTAGAAAGCCATCGCAATGGGGGGGACAACAAGAGAGACATCACGCAGGACAAAAATGCATACAGGAATACATAGATATGAACATATTGCAGAAATGAAACTGAAAAATATGGTGCGAATAGAGGGGGTTACAATATGACGAGAAACATACAGTCTCTCGTTTTCTCATTTCTCATTGAAGGTGGATATTTTAGGATCCCTCGCTCCCTCTCAGATGACTTTCTTGGTACGTGACTGAGAGAAGGACGAGAGCAATCCTGGAATAGACACGGGGCTGTGACATTGCACATGTCTTCCGTCAGGGTGTATTTTTGAGAGCAGTGTGTAACTCAATCGCTAAGTCCGTGTGTGTGTGTGTGTGTGTGTGCGTGTGTGCGTGTGTATGAGGGGAGAGTGGTTAAGAAGGAAAGTACAGACAAGTGTAGATGTTTAAGTTTAACACTAATCATACCAGATCTGTCCTGATGTACGCGATAGTACTAACACCTTCCCGTTTCTATAGTAACAGGTCATTCACAGGGATGTGGCTAATTCTTAATATGGTTATGAGGGCTACTAGGTCAAAAGTTATTTTAAATGTGGATACTATCATCACTAATGCATCTTCTGTTTGCATGCTGACATTTGGAGAAAAACTGCTCACAAAAAATGACATTTATGTATTTAGAGCATCACAAGCATTCTTTATACAGAGAGCAAATTATAACAAATGAATGAAAAGGGGTGTTCAAGTGAAACCGGGACTTGCGATGAAATGTCTGGTCACCATTAGCCTCTACAGCCCCTAGTTGGACCACAGCCTACATTCCTAGACGGATGGATGGATGGATGTTTTAAAGAAAGCCGCACATATGTAAATGACAATCCAGATGTTCTATCATTTTTGACACAATTTCCTACCGGTTCCTATCAGTTTGTGCTACTTTCTCGTTATCTCCTACCTCTAGCTTTGAATGATCCCAATGCTGCGAAAAATATAGTACAGTCGCTGAGAGAAGTAGCATAGATTTATGGGCGGGGTGTTAAAGCAGCACAACACAGCGTTTTTTGGTATGCACATGTCTAGTAAGCAGTGTTGGCGGACGTTACTTTTACAGTAACTAGTTGCATTACAAAATTACTGTTATTAAAAAGTAATCCGTTACATTACAGTGTTACGTTCTGATAAAAGGAACCAGTTCGAGTACTTTTCCATTGCAGAAAATGAAAAAAACTCCTTTGTGCTTCCTCATGCATGTTGTTTAAGTCAAGACCTTCAGGATTATTCCACCATCATCACTCAGCCAAGTTTGGCCCCGAATCTGTTAACGCCTAATACCGAACCCTGCAGAACTCCACGGAACGTCGGGCAGTCACTCGCGGCGGCTCACGGTGCTCATAACCACGTCTCACCGCGAGTCACGCTGCATAGGTGAGACACACAATGACCCACCAACACCACTTACACATTACAGGAACTCGGCTGGCAGTTATTCTCACATCGCTCCACATGTTTGGGAGATTAAAGGAGCTCCTGGGAGGCCAGCGGTTTGATCCCGGCCTCCGGCGTACCGAGACACCTTTCTACCTCGATGGTGTCCAAGCGTTAGTGAAACACTGGGATAAGTGCATTAGTGTAGCAGGGGATTATATAGAGAAGTCTTTACAAAAGTCCCGCATTGACTTGAACAACCCTCGTATAAACATTAAACATGGACGCCCCTTTAATTTGATTTCGTTTCGCACTCAGAATAATTTGCAAACGTGACACAGCGCTGCATTTTAAACGAGTTGTTTTCTCGCTTTTAGCTCCACATGACCCAAAGCCACCGCATTACCATAGAGGACCGAGCGCCGGGGCTTCATTAGGCGTCGACTCGTCATCTGGTTATGGGCAAACAAATAAACAAACGAGTAAACAAACACAGAAAGACACAGACGAGCGGCGTTTTGTATCAATTAATGCTGAAAGCTGTTAGTGAGCGGATTAGGTGTGGAGGCGTTAATATGTGATGCGCTTTGACCTCCGCCCACATGCACATGCCATTTCTGCTAAAACCATAAACTCTGTGTGTGTGTGTATGTGTGTGTGTGTGTCTGTGTAATATGAACTTGCTGTCTTGTTTATAGCCCCGGCAGCTGGAGCGGGTCTAATCTGATCCTGATGCTTAGTCAGTCCCTGCGTTTCAGAACGCAGTGACACATGTTGACTGAGGATTTCAAGTTCATCTAACGACCTTGAACTTATGACCGGTTTACTCTCCCGCTCCATTCAGTGAACAGCTCACACACAACAACCACACACTCTTTATATGACAGATTCAGAGATTGAGGCTGGGTGGAATCGGAAACTAAAAGTTTTTTCACATTCTATTCTGAGGACCTACTGTGTGCTTATGTCTTTCTTTCCCATGCGCGCACACACACACACACACACACACACACACACACACACACATCTGTGAAAAACTCATGCTCAGCAATCCTACTGTGTGTTAAGCCTCGGGGAAGACAAAAGAGATTAAAAGGTGATGTACAGTAAAATGACACCTGTGTGTGTAAGTGTGTGTGCGCTAATAGGACATGAGGTCACGGGGATTAGAGCTTCTGTACGTATTACTAACAGATCCACCTTCAACTGTATGTCATCACTTTTTTCTTTTTTTTCTTTTTTTTTTTATCCAATCAGAATCATGAGGGAAACAACAACAAAAAACTGAGTGTTTGACATTTTCGGTTCTTAAAAAAAGACCGAAAGTAACAGAATGTAAGGCAGTACATACAGTAGACTTCATAATGAATATCATTACTATGCTGGAACATTTTAAGACACTATCACATGTCGCAAAATTCACAGAAAAATACATTTGAACCTGCGGATCTGGATGCTTCTTTTTCCTACAATAATTTTTTTTTAAATATTTTTAAAAAAAAGATTTTCAATGTAATATTCTGGAAAATAGAATCAGTCTCTAGCTTCATCTACATGATACAGGTTAAAGTACACAAACACTACAAGGGGTGTTCGAGTCAAACCGGGACTTCTGGAATAACAGAAGAATGAGAATTACTTTGCAGAATAACAGAACACAGTCCTTTGATGTCTCTATATAATCCGCTGCCACACTAGTGCACTCATCCCAGTGTCTCACTAGTGCTCGGACACCATCAAGGTAGAAAGTTCTCTCAGGTCGCCTGATTCATGTCTGAAACCCAGCCTCCCGGGAACTCCATTAATCTCCCAAATCATGTGGGAGTGGCTTGGAATGGGGACGGGATAGTTCGGGAGGAGGATGTGGCAATCACTCCGAGTTCCTGTAACACGCACGCGGTGTTGGTGAACGATGGTGTGTACAGTTCCCACACCCTCTCGATGACAAGCTACTGTATCAGTCGATCTGAATGTTCACGGATCAACTGTAGTATATGGCACGCTTATAATAATATAATAGCTATCTGGATAAGAGTGCATAAATGTTTCACACTGACATTTATCATGACCATCATATTATAATAGAAATATATTTTTGGAGATTATCAGCTAAACAAAACACCATTACAATATTGTAATAATGGAAGGCTAGACTGTATTTGTGTACTTAATTATGATCATTTGATTGTATAGCTGGCCAACTACATTTAATTCACTCTACCCCCATGCACAGGCACTAGGTACAGTATATAAGTATCAGCAGAATCCATAGGGATCTGTCTGTGGAAATTGCAGACCTTTTCTTGGACTTTCATAGGAAATGTTGCCAAATCTCTGATTTTCCCACAGATATGCATTCCATTTGATTGGACAGTCACAGTAGGAGTTACACAAGGCTTACTCTGTCAATAATGATTGTCAAAAAGCATGAGAAAACACGCCGGCTCGTTCGTGTTTAGCAACTCCCTAGGAATGACTAAAAGGTTAAATTCTCGGGGTTACTAGAGGTTAAATCAGGCTGTTGAAGCTGTGCTTGACTTCATTAACTGCTCAGGTCTCGAACTTTGCCTCATTCTCATTTGCAAGGTTAATGTGTCTCATATATATATATATATATATATACAAAGTCAGCCAAAAACTTGTATGAAAATGTATTCCTATATGTTATATATTAATATACAGTATATGATGATATTAATATGATAATATTATATGAATATAATATACATCATACTATTTTTCTTTTCCTGAACTGTGTAAACATTTGTTTGTTTTTTTGGCTGACTCTGTATATACCCCTACTCTGTATATATTTGTGTATATGTATATCAGTTTTGTAGAAATAAAATTTTAAAAAACCTTTTGAGTTATTTTTGAGTTTTGCCATCAATTTGTCATCAAGACTTGACAAAATCATCGACCGCTTTTATATTTCATTACTGTATTTAATTTCCTGACGGTGCAGGTTTTAGCTGAGGGATGTGATTTATAGTCTCTGCTGTGGAAAATGTCCAGCAGATCGATTCAGGCGTCTGAACAGGTTACATCAGCCTTAATGACCAAGGAGTGGAACAAGAGCGTGGGCTTATACACAACTTATACTGAACACTGGGTCAGATCTCGGGAGAAGGAGTTAAAAGAAATTTGCACATTTGTTAACTCTGAATATTACATACTAGGGGTGTTCGAGTCAAACCGGGACTTTACATTGTGTCGAATAACCGAAGACAGTTCTGAGAGTAAAAACTCCCTTTATTTCTCTATATAATCCCGTGACACACTAATGCACTTATCCCAGTGTTTCACTAGAGCGGAGTTAACAACAAGGTAGAAAGGTCTGAAACACTGGCCTCCCAGGAACTCCCTTAATGCCCTTCGTGGAAATGGCATCAAGCAAGTTGGTCAGGACTGATGCGTCTGTGAAAAGTTATCCATAAAGAGTCTCTTTACTACCGTATTGTGTTTGAAGTTTGTAGGCCTTCATCGCAAGTCTCGGTTTGACTTGAAAGCCCCATGTATATTAAAATATCTACGATGGGTTTAGTGCTAATTTTGGTCGTCTCTTTGAGAAGACATGCAATCATGTGTTGCACTGATGCCGTAGGGGGATGATGCTACTGGTACGATGGTGTCTACCAGGGGAAAAAACACTGGACTCAAAAGTTCCACGATGCAATGCAATAAAAAATTCCCTAAGTTAAGTACGGTAGAGACTCAGCTCAGATGGACAGACTCGAGGGACAAACTACAGAAGTGCTCCATCATGTTACGTAGCAAAGAAACGAAGCAAAGGCTGAGCTGCACCGCACCGCACCGCACTCATCTGGCTGTCAAGCGGCTTCGTGGCTCACGCAGGAAACTGACACACAAAGTGAAGAAACAGAACGGACTGAACGTGTTTCAACCGAAATAAATATTACATGCACTCGAGGAGTCTATTAATTACAAACGTCAATAATTTATGCGTCAGGGTGTTTTTTCGCTTCATGGGTGCGTAGAGGAGGAAACGCGAGCTGTAGGATGTGGGTATTTCTAACGATAGTATCTGCATGAGGTCAAAGCACAAATGTACGGAAATGTTAAAGCTTTCACAGCTTTGAATGATTAATCATTCACAACTCATTGTCTTTTCAGAAAATAAAGGATAAATTGTCTTCTTTGTACCTCAAAGGAAAGGAATGCATTTAGTTCTCTCTCTCTCTCTCACACACACACACACACACACACACACACACACACACGCACACACACACACACGCAAACACACACACACACCTGTGTTTGCACTAACATGCCGAGTGTGTGAGTTATTATTTGTCTCAGTCAGGCCTAATCTCCCAGGCTAAAATAAGCTCAGCGTGAGGCTTTACAGTGCAGCGTGGATACATAAAAGCTCAGCGCTCGCTTCATTAGAGGTTCTTATCTCCAGCTCCGCCTCGAGCTCGACTTTACCGTCTCTGCGTCAGAGATTCACAGCACAGAGGTCGTGTTTGCGTGTCACATTTTTAATTCAAGAGTGGTTGCATGTAGTGTAGGTGAAAACACTTAAGTGCTATTTGCTAATTACAGGCATGTTTATCAAAGTTAGTAAGCTAGCTAGCAAGAGATTGACGATTTATTATATAAAGCTAACTAGCCTAAGTACTCGTCGTTGGCGGTTAAAGTGTTAAATCTAATAATAATCTGCTGATCTTTAATGTAATCAGTGATATTATTATTATTGTTATTATGATTATGATTATTTGAGGTTGAAGTCCACGTCCCTGTCTGTGTGTCTCTGTACAGCAGAACTCTCTGTCTCACTTATTAACACACAGAAATCACATTCTGTAAGGTTGAGTATCTGACGCCTTGTTTACACTAAGTTGTACTTCTTTGGTGCTCAGACAAATACACTCGCTGTTCGGTAATCGGAGAGAGAATCACAGATGAGAAATGGAAAAAGTCAATCAGATAAAGTTTTGTCTTAAAGTGACTCCAGCGTTGTATATAAAATTCACTTCTACCACTTCAGCGCTGTTATTTCAGCCAAAGTGAAAATATGAACTAATCCCAGTCAAAATATTCACTTTATCTTTTCTAATTAATATCTATTGGTGCAGGTGTTTGTTTACATTGAGACAGTAGCGCATTAGTAGATTATTTTAAAGTAGATTATTAAACCAGACACATAACTGTTCATGACATCACGTTTACTAAATATTTTGATCTAATTTATGGCGCAGGTTAAACTTCAGGTTAACACCAATGTGCTTCCAAAGTTTCATTAAATTCTGTTCAGCCAGTTTTGCATGAGGCTGTGATAGAATCTGGCTGGACAGACATACAGACATACAGACAGACGGAAAATGTTCTGAGGCAGGTTTCTGGTCCTCCAATGCATGAAACATAAAGATATCATTGAAAGAGCAAATGTACAGACAAAACCTTTCTTTTACTTACATAGATATCACTAGGACACAGGCTAATGTTAGGCTAAATGTTCATTGTTATTGGCACTAGCAAGCTAACTAACATTAATCCACCCCTTTCTTATGTTGTGTAAACTGCTACTCAAAGATGTTAGCAAGCTACTGTATATAACATTACGCTAATAATAACACTGTCTAAATCAGAAGCCGCTAGCGAGCCGACATTGAGATTTTTACATGTAAATCAGTATTTGTGTTTGCTAGCATGCGGTTTCTGTCACACCTCCACATAGACGGCTACAGTGTGGTGAGCGGGACAGCGTTTAAACAGACTGTAATTCTGTTTTATAGAGTCATTTACGACGTTTGGCAGACACATTTATCCAGAGCGTTTTATCTAAGTCTATATATCTGAGCAGTTGAGAGGTAAGGGCCTTGCTCAGAGAACTAACAGGGACAACTTGGTGGTTGTGGGGTTTGTACCTGGGACTTCCTCATCAGTACCAGCTAGCTACAATGAATGTAATGTAGATGTAAATTTTTGCCACTGAAACCTCATCCTCTCACTACTGGCACTGAATCATTCCTGAATCAAGTTATTAAGCAGAACAAATCTGTGCCGGCAACACAGCATAGGTCAATGAGGTTTAAAAAAACAAAACAAAAAGATATACGCTTGGGTAGTATGTAAGCCTTGACGGTGTGTGTGTGGAACAAAGTGTAGTAACAAAATGAGCAATCGAAAATAACCATAAAAACATGTGATCATGGGCTTTTTTTTGCTCAGGAATGTTTGGGTAGTTGGTCCAAATTCTAAATTCATCATATATTGTGCTAAAAAAGGATACGTGCACAATCCTGAGCCCTATATGTGTTTATATATAAAAATAGCTCAGAGTTTTAAAGTCTAAGTTGTCGAACTGGTTAAAAAAAAAGAAGAAAAAAAATCAGCCAGCTGGTAGCAGGAACTGGTCTCGACCAAAAAGCAGCATGGTCAGAGATGTACTGTACGTCACATCGCAGTTCATCCCGAAACCTAAGACTGACTTACTCTCAGCTCTGCTCCGGGATTCCATCCAGTCTCACAAGAGATGAAAATAAACACAGTCATTTGTTTCCGTGTGTCAGGGGAAAGACCAAGAAGGAACTAAACCGTAAGTGTTTCTCAGAACTCACAACTGAATCATTTTTTATTTTAGCGGGATTATTTTGGTGCGCTGCTCTTTAAAGGTTATGGAAGCCTTCAGGGAATTTCTTCACGCACATTTGTTAACGCTCTGTTAATTGTTCCGGTCAACAATTCCACAAATTACAAGTGAAATGAAGTGACGTGTGCTTGAAAGAACAATTGTAGACACTGAACTTGTCTGATCAACTTGCTAAAAATGGAACAACAGGATGAGTGTGAAAGCAGAAATGTGACACCACAAACCTCAGGAGGACACACGGTGCAACGAGAAGCAGAGTCACGGGTGCGTCTGGGTTCGTCTTCGTGCACTGACGCAGCAGAAAAAAGCCTTTCCAAATCACTTGAAATTAGCGCTGACCCATTTTACTTATTGCATTTCCAACAAACGTGTTTCAACATTAGATGTGGTCATATAAAACTCGCATGCTTTGGCTGACTCAGACGGTTCTATGAAAACTTGAATGCACATCATGCGCAACAGACTCGCACAATTGAGAGGAAACAGTTTAAACTGTTGTGTGTTGAAATGGATGGAAAAGTGCATAAAAGATCAGTAAAGTTAACAACGCGTCATGTTTGCAGACACAACAATAGTTAAGGTTAGGGCTAAGAGGTTCCCCATTTCAGTCCAGATTAAACTGATTTAAATCTAACCAAGCTGTCCATTCAAATTGGCAGAACTTCATAGCGTCTACGGGAGTCATGTGACAAAAGAATGAACGATTCGGACCAAGAACCGAAAGGTAACGACTCAGTTCTGTTTCCTGTACATAATTCCTATTCTACGGAGGTTTTGCGCACGCAGTAGAAAATTAACAAATCACTCCCCGAGACTTCTCGCTCTTCTGAGTCACGTTAAAGATTCATTCGAAAAGAGTGAATCGTTCATGAACGACCCATCACTGATAGCTACGCTTACACTCTACCTCTACTCTAACAAGCTAGAATTAAGCTCGGACTGAAATTCTTATCTCTAATCTACTAACAAGTGGCACGGTGGCTTAGTGGTTAGCACGGTCGCCTTGCATCTCCAGGGTCCGGGTTCGATTCCCGCCTCGGGGTCTCTGTGCATGGAGTTTACATGTTCTCCCCGTGCCTCCTACACTCCAGAGACATGGAGGTTAAGGCTAATTTACCAAAATCGCCCGTAGTGTGTCAGTGAGCTTATGTCTAGGTCTCCTGCCGCAGGCTGTACACAGGATAAAGCAGTATAGATGATTAGTGAGTGAGTGCTCTCCTAAAATGTAAAAAAAACAATCAAGCTAGCAAGTCGTCTAATAACTGTTATGATTCTGTAGCTATTCTAAGCTTCCTACAATATAACATTATGATAGCATTAAGTCTAATGTACAGTACAGGATATCATCATTTTATGGACACTGAGCATTAGTATTACAGCAGTTCTCTAAGCATCATGTGTTCATTTCCTTAACCTCCATTCAGGGTTAGACTCTAGAACATATTCAAATATAATACATTTCAAAGTGTATTTTGTGTGCATAGGTTTTGTGTACAGTATGTAGTGTACATACTGGCGAACACAGAGTATCTCCATCCTGTTTGGCCAACACTTTTATCTCTGGGAAAATAAATCTCAGAGGTGGTATTAACGTGTAACGTATCTACCCAAGACGAGCCTCATCTCAGTGCTGGCAGACGATCAATTTCAGTAAGAGAGATCACGAGCTAGAGTGATTGAATTAGAGGAAAAGTGTGGCCTGGTTCCAGCGGATCGATCGGCCCATCGCTCGGGTTAATGAACGCATTTCACAGACGCACTGGAGCGACTGTTTGCCGTGTGATTAAAAGTCGCGAAAGGGAAATTAAGCGATAAACTAAGAGCGGTTGTAAAGGAATAAATCACAGCACGTGGAAGCAGGTTGATTCCGGTTTCGCAGCAACCGCGCTCATATTAAAACACCGTATCGGGTGCGTGTGTGTGTGTGTTTGTGTGTGCTTACAATGAGAAATCAAACACGATGTGTGTGTGTGTGTGTGTGTGTGTGTGTATACAGGGTTCGGTCTCTAAGACGGTGTGGGCGGGGTCACGTCAGGTCATCACACAGGACAGCTGCAGAAAATAATTTCCATTGATGTCATTATTACCCAGAGGTAAATTTTTTTTTTTTTTTTTAAAGTCATAACGATATCACACACGTCAGATTTAACATCCGACGCGTTAACATCTAATAATATATAGTATACTATAGTAGTGTCATCTAATACTATACCTGTATAAACTGGTTAGAAACGTAAATAAAAACACTTTTTCTAACGGTTTTAAGTGAGACATTAAGAGGGGCTGAAAGTAGGTGACAGTTGTGCGTATGTATTTTAAACACTCTGTGGTCAGACGCCAGGATGTGACAACACTTCTGGTTGGTTCCCCTGAAGAAGAAGAACAAGAAGAAGAAGTTTCCTTTAGTAGTTTAGAGAAGTGGCGACTGTCACGAGTTCCACAATCGGGCTGATTAATATAGAGATGTGTATCTCTGCTTCTGAGTGATGATGTCCAGATGATCGATTTAAAGCAGTCAGTCACAAAAGTGACACAAAGGTGATTTTCAATGAGGGTTTTTTTTTTATGTCATAGAATGAGGTGACTATTTGATACAAAAGTTGAACAATTATGTGTAAAAACATTATATATACTGTATAGTGATACATGAGTGATATACAGTACGAGTGTGTTCATGTGTATTATTTGCGATTTTACTGTACGTCCCGAATCAGGTCAAAATTTCAATCCGTTTGAAATTTGGTTTGGGTTGATTTTCTCACTGCATGTAATGAACCCGAACGGAAACCAGAGATTTGCACCATTTGTTGGTTAGAAATACAGCGATGGACACATGACACCGAAACAGCTGTATGGAAATCTCAGAGCAATCCCACAAGCACAGGGAGTCTTGAAATAAATGACACACGTCCCTCACTCACTCATTCTCTATAGAGCTTATCCTGAGCCTGTGCCAAGGGACACACACACAGACACGACATGAAATCTGGAAACGCCAGTTAGACTAATCTGCGTGTCTTTGGTTAAGTTATGGAAACCCACCAAGCACAAGGAGGAGACGCAAAGCGCATGCACACAGACCCCATGGCGGGAACCGAACCCTCGACGCTGGAGGTACAAACCCGTGGTGCTAAACACGACTCCACCATGCCACCTATAAATTGTTCAATCATTATACAGTATAAATATGGTTGTGTGTGTTGCATCCATTTGCTCTTTTTGTTTGTAAGTCCAAAAAAATTGAACAAAATAAAACCCCACAGACTAAACTCTGGATACAGAGGTGAAACGAAATTTCTTTTATCGAATGGGTCGTGTCCGTTTGTCTGACACACACACACACACACACACACACACACACACACACACACACACACGCTTTGAGCAATCCTTGCAGACTTGCAGATGTGTGTCGGTCTGATTCACCGACTGCATCAAAGGAAAAAGGCAGTAAATGCCTGTTCTGGAACATAACCATCCCATCAAAGGCACACCCCCTTTTCCCTACAACACATAGACGTCTGAAACTGTTACACCGGCTAAACAGTCCAGACGGCATGCTGAGACGAGATCAGACGCAGGAGCAGGGAATCAGTGGCCACGCGTTTCATCACTGCGGGATCTGTTTGGATCAGGACACATTAGCCGGGGGACGCTCGGCTCGGCGCTCGATCGCTTGTGATTACAGCGGCGGAATAAAAGCTAATTAAACTCTAATGGTGATGCTGATTTGTTAAGGAGCCCCTTGGCGGAGATTAGGAAGAGGTTCAGGGTTTCTCTTTTAGCAGCTCTGTTCTCTTCCCTGGCTTTTATTTCATCTTTTTACTAGTTACATGTGACAAACATCTCAGAAATAGACACTAAACACCGCCTTTGATCTCACACACACACACACACACACACAGTATGTATAGAAATAACAGGCTATTCGGTTATTCTTTTATCCAGAGCGAGATAATGTTCTGTAGTCAGTGTAGTCACGGGTGGTTTCTAGTTGGATTTGAAATCAAATTCCCCAGGAGAGAGAGAGAGAGAGAGAGAGAGAGAGAGAGAGAGAGAGAGAGTCATTCTTATCATATAACCTGTTTTTGTTTCCAAACAGTTTGTCCACCAGCTAGTCATTACATTATTAACAGTTAAAGAATAAAATTCGGGTTTTCCAGCCCTACAGAGACCTCACATGAACTGCGATATCCGTCGCCGCCCATTTTTTAACTTCAGTCCATGTTTTAATTGTCACATGATCCGGTAACTTTCACATCTCAATTTTTTCACTAGGGCAAGTGTGATTTGGTCACATGACTAATTCTCAGTACATTCACAAACATGTTACACGCTGGAAAATGACGTGAAAGAACTATGAATTGTAAAAGTGAAAATGTACGTGATCGCAGAATGGACATCGGTTATAATTCCCCTTATCGAGTTGTTTTATGTACTATGTGGAGTTATTTCACGTCCTATACACACACTATGTTTGGCTTGTGGTTCCGGTGTCTCAGATCTGGAGCGTAACCCTAAAAATCGGCTCCTAATTATATAGAATACACTGCTGTAACCTTTAGCTGAACTCAAATAGTATAATAACAAAAACAAATATTAACCGATACTGTAGACAAACAGCGTGCACGACTGCGCTGTTTAATATCCCTCAGGAAGAGCAGAGAATTTATGCGTGTGTGATTTAGAGCAGAAAACAAGCCATAAACAAACACTGTAAATCAGTCAGCGAGAACCTTTCCCTCTCTCTATTACTGCTATCACTCACACACGTATTTTCTAGCTGTCTAAGCACTCCGATTTAGATTACAGCTCGTCGGTCATATAAAGTCCACTGCACTCTCGCGCGGCCTCCCGGTGATGTAACCGTTTCCACTGCGCAAGCAGCACGAACCCACACACACACACTCTCCGTCAAGAGTGACGGGAGACCTGATGGACCAGACACATGTCCACTACAGTACTTTTTTTTTTTTTTTTTAACTGTTATTCATGATTTATACAAAGGCCAGCAGTCAGCCTATACTGTGACTCTGCTTGGATTCAGCAGAAGCGACTTGGTCATTTGTGATGTAACCATGGCAACATGACGGTGGAGTTCCAGGAACCCGGAGTCGAGATGCAGATCGGATGAAGTCATGGATACGTTTTCCATACAGTACATATACACGTTTGTCTAAATTTACTCCTATCCTTGTGAGGACCTGTAACTGACATGTATATATAGAGTATAGTAGCTATGTAATAGAAAAACAATCAAAAACTTCACAGCTACACTAAGGCATTCTTAAAATATAAGACACACAGTATATAAACTTCTGCTGTTGTAGATGTCTTATACTATTGGCAAAATTAAGTGCACAATTTGTAATAATAAATTGTACTTATTCTCATTTTATGACCGTGGTAGGACCTCCAGCCAACACACTACAGAACTAATTTGGGAAGTAATCTGCATGTCTTTGGCAAACCGACGCCGAGGAAGGAATCGAACCCGGACCCTCAAGGTCCAAGGCGACAGTTCCAGTGACACTTCAACATGAAATGTGTGTGCTCATGTGTGTGTCACTGATCTTTAGACCCAGAGGCAAAAATCGTACCTGGACCCTGGAGGCACTAAGCCACTGTGCCGAACTGCATATCATACTCTGTATGGCTGTGTACAGTGTGTGACTAATAAAATTTAAGTTTGAATAATAATAATAATAATAATAATAATAATAATAATACAGGCAGCTTCTTATAGGAAGGCTACAAGTGCAAAAGGGTGGATTTGAGTATTCACCTGATTTGTTAATAGAGGCACAGCATCAAAGCAGGAGATCAGGCGGATTGACCAGGTGCATTGACTTGACAGAGGGTCATCATGGTGCCACACTTTATTTGTTTTTCCTCTAAGTTAATGGATTGTAGGTTTCCCTAAAGGTAGTGGTGACTCAGACGGTTCAGACTCTGAGTTACTGGTTGGAAGGTTGGGGATTCGACCCTAAGTACAGTACTGTCAAATTGAGCCCCCCTTGAACAAGACCCAGGATTAGGATTAGGGTTAGGATTGAGCTTTGACCCCGGATTCCTGACTGAGCACATTTCACTGTTCAGTCTTATCTTAAAAGCAGATTCCAGGCTTTTACACAATGAGTCAGGAATGTGTGTTTTTGTCTGGAAGGGCTTGGTTTCCTATAAAACCTTTTTTCTCTTTTTTTTTTCCTACATAGAATTGAACCCACATGTACAGTTCTTTAATACAGCAATAGAAATGAGAATATAATTGACCACCACACACACACACACACACACACACATATATATCCAGGTGGTCCAGGTGTGCGCAGGTGTGCTCGTTACCTTCAGCGCGCACTTCTCCCCGGTTTTCTTGTTGAAACACTCCAGC
Organism: Clarias batrachus; assembly: GCA_003987875.1. Classification (NCBI taxonomy): domain Eukaryota; kingdom Metazoa; phylum Chordata; class Actinopteri; order Siluriformes; family Clariidae; genus Clarias; species Clarias batrachus. The sequence goes on from QMIH01000536.1 coordinate 319,559, forward strand.
ACTTTGCCGTTGATGCCCAAGCCGAGCACCTGAGTGGAGACCTTGTAGTCGTCCGTCACGGCGTTGCGCTTGATCTCGAGTTTCGGGTGGAGCGGCGCGGGGCTGGGATTGGGCATGGGGAAGTGCGTGCCGGAGTCGCGCTCCGTCTCCGGCTGCTCGGTCTCCGCGCGCGCCCCCTGACTGCTCGGCTCCGTCTCCGGCTCTTCTTTGATCTTCCCATTCCGCAGCATGTTCCGAGGCGATTCCACTCTGCTCCGCCGGTGTCACTCCACCCAGGAAAAAAAAAATCCCAAACGATCGTGCTCTACTCGCGCGCAACACTCATCCCAAGTGACACCGCGACACGCGACACGCACGAGCTCCTCTGCGCGGGATCAAAGGCAAGTGTTGCATTCGAAGGAAAAAAGAAGAAGAAGAAGGGAAAAAAAAGGAAAAATCCTTTGATCGTTTATACGAACGCCGCTCTTCGGCTCTTCATGTCCGAACTCTGAGCAGAGACAAAGTCGGGGAGTTTTTTTTTTAAAGAGAAAGCTGGCCGGCTGCGCGCGAGCTCCTCTCCGGCTCCGTGTCCAAACGCGCGGCACGCGCTCACCCTATGCGCTATGTAGTGTGGAAACGCCTTCACGCCACGTCCTAACCTAGTGCACGCGTAGATCGAACAGGAACCAGTTTGAGACGCGATCCTGCCCCCTGCGCGTCAGGGTTACAACCCTCAACTTCCACCAGGGCTCAGACTCTTAAAGCGACACTGAGTCCTGACTTTACTGCTGTCTGGAGTCTGAAACGCGTCAGGGTACCGGTGCTAAAAAGTGGTGAAACAGTGAATTTTCAGATAGGATCATATACACCATTTTTTATAATATTTAATGCTTCTTATCTCCTGATCCATGCTTGTTTTTGTTTTTTATTTTTTATAAGTATACACATTTATATTTTTACCAGATGAAAAAAAAAATCATGCTCTTTTTTCATAAACCGCTGTAGTCCAACTAGGGACCATGGAGGCCATTGTATTCATTCCCATATTACGACCGCGGTACGACCTCTGGACGACATTGACTCACACGCACTCATCTCACACAATTTAAGAACGCCAGTTAGACCAATCTGCATGTCGTTGGACTGTGGGAGGAAACTAGAGGACCCAGAGGAAACCCACCAAGCACAAGGAGAACAAGGAGGACCCTGCGACAGTGCTAACCACTAAGCCACCGTGATGAATAATAATAATAATAATAATAATAATAATAATAAAACAGTCAACTTTTTAGATGAAGACTAACAAAAAGTCCCTACAAGTGCGAATGGGTGGATTTGAGTAGACACGTGACTTTTTAAGAGACCCAAAATGTCCAAAGCAGGGGCTCAGGTGGACCAGTTGGACCAATTTCATGCCCTTTTATGTTATAGTGTCCGTAACATTTTTGAATTCAAATCTTTCAATGATCTTAACTGTCATTCAGATGAAACTTGGTGAATTCTAGATTTCACATGAAAAGACTTAAACCTGAAAAAGTGTATTATTCTAAAATGCAAAATTGTTAAGATATTGCATTGACATGAATTTGACATGGTTACGGACACTACGGATTTTTTGCTTTTCAAACCTTTACCAAAAACCGACTGTCATGCAAAGCACTGAGGAAGCCCTGGAATTTTAATGGTATGTGTGTTAACAATAATTATTGGGCAGATTACAAAAAGCAATTTTAACTGAATAAACACTAGTTTTCTATTTTTTATGGCCACATAATGTAGGGTGTGTGTCTAATTTGAAGCATTTAGACAAAACCATTGTTGTTAGTAAATTTAGCACGGAATGCTTTAATTTAAGCAACAAAGTTACAGGTCATATGCTTCTATAAGCTTACACCAAATTGAGTATCAATACTCATAATAAAATGTGAACAATTTGCATTTTAAATGATTATTGATTGAAACTTTTAAAAAATGGCCATTTTTGGGGCGCATATAAAATCATCTCTGAAAAAAGGTGTTATAAAGTTGGTAGCTTGAAATTTTTAGAGAAGCAAGATTGGTCAATTCCATGTTGCATAAACTTCAGAAGAAGCTTCTTTGACACACACATTATACTGTATTATACTGTATGTATAACATAAGAGTAAAAGAAATTAACCCAAACAAACAAACATACAGTACACACAAACATACTGTATGTGAATCTTTACACAGAGCTCAGGATGAAACCAGGGACCCTGGATCTGATACCGTGAGGTGGTACCGCAATCACGTGCGCAACTCTGCAACCGGTTTTTAACACAATTCAGAGACCGAGAGAGAAAGAGAGAAAAAGGAGAGAGAGAGAGAGAGAGAGAGAGAGAGAGAGGTTTGTGTGCATACTGAATATTCAGAGGTACAAATAATAATGTATGTAGTGTGCAAATAAATAAATAAATAAATGCTAATATGGGTTTCTGCATAAAAATCGGATATATTTTTGTGATTCATAAAAAGACATAATTATTGTTGCATTGACAAACGTACTGTACATTCCCCTTTAAAGGAAATGAAGGAAAGATGTGCTTTGAAAAATGTAATAGACTAGTAAACCAGTATCTGGTATGACATTTGAAAATATCAGAGAAATAAATAAGTGTGGATGTGAAAGTGACAGAATCTGTTGTTATAATGCATTCGTTACCATGGATGCAACAGGATACATTTCTATTGAAATGATTTATGAAGGGGAATTAAGGAGATTCAAGAACAACATGGTTTTTAAAGTTCACTGAGAGAATATTTCTAATGGATCGGGATGAAATGAGCTGCCACACATGATCTATTCGTCTGACAGATTAAATCATTAACATTTACGGCGCGCTTATCCAGAGCGGATTATATAAGTGCTTTTGACGTTTCCATCGATAAATAGTATATCCTCACACCGGCTCACTAAGGTACAGACTAGAAGCACCATCAGTCAAACACTGTTGGGAAGGATGTTTTTTTTAAGGTCTTTAGACATCCACCACCTGGGTGCCAGTACAGAACCCAGTCCTGATGCATGTCGCCCTCGTACCCTGAGAGAGGGAGTGCGGGGTGTGATGTGTGCTTGTGTGTAACTGGGTGCTGGGCCGTTTTTGGCTTTTTTACACCAGCATCAATCGGTCATTCCAGGAATCATCCAAGAGATTAAACAGGAAACACACTTCTGAGTTCACTTCCTGATGAAAGAGTTTCTCTTCACTTCTTCAAACACAGTGTCTTTGTAAGATAAACAAGAGAGGCAGAATGTAGGAAAGAGCAGGAGTGTGAGTGTGTGTGTGTGTGTGTGTGTGTGTGTGTGTGGGTCAATAAACACACAGAGAGAGCACATATCAGAGCCACCCCCTGCTTTATCCAGTGATTCTGGAGACGGTCTGTGGGAAGCTCGACTGCGATCACGT
>QMIH01000536.1:323386-436211 GCA_003987875.1 Clarias batrachus
AACACACACACACACACACACACACACACACACACACACACACACACACGCACACACACACAGAGAGAGAGCTCACCGGCACGTGTGAGTGTTTTGTATATGGGGCAGATGTAGATGCCGGACTGTGGCATTTTGCGGTTGGGTGTTGGCACCAGCCAGATGACGGCCATCTCGGTGTAGAGCTCTTTGGGCCGAGACTCAGTCAGCAAGCCTTTGCGTGCGTCCCACCGCGCCCCCTCCAGGAACAAACCGTGAACAAAACACCCCGACTCGGGCCTCTCGGTCAGCTCCGCCACTGACTGTCTCATCACCTGCGGAGGACAAACAGGATCGGGAGGGTCAGTGAGAGCGACAGCAGGCTTCTGCAGGAAATACAGGTCTGTAATGACATGACGCGGCCACAAAATAGCTTCTGAAATATGATACGGAAACATAACAACAGGCAGCATTAGTTTATACAGCTTTCAGATAAGTTCTGTGATTTGTACAGTAGTTATATAAGTCATGAGACCAGGGTATTATTATGTTATTATATACGGACACAATAGTCACATAGACTCAGTTTGCTGCATGGGGTAATAATCAGTAATAGTTCGATGCACACAGTGGACGCATCACATTATATTCACTACGGCTGCATATATTACAAAACCCAGGCTGCCACTTAGATTTGACCCCGAAATCAGAAGGAAGCATAAAGACAATTGTTGTCGGCCAAAACACAGTATTGTAGCTGATTTGATGTTATACATATAATACAGAAAATGTGTGTGGCCGAAGAAGCTACTTCTGAACTTTGTGCAAGGTGGAAGTGACCGATCTCGCTTCCCCAAACATTTCAAGCCATTTTGGAGAGATGATTTTATATGTGCCCCGAAAATGTCCTTTTTTCAGTGTCTCGCTTCAAACAATATATCATTTAAAAAAATGCTAATTATGTATATTTCTTTATGAGTATTGAAACTAAAATTGGTGTAAGCGTCTCGAAGCATATGACCCGTGAAAATAGTGTTTTGGTAAAAAGCTTAAAAAGCAAAAGGTCTGTAGTGTCCGTAACCACGTCTAATTCATGTTGTAATATCTCAACAATTTAGCATTTTAGAATAAGACACTTTTTCAGGTTTGTGTCCAACTAAACCGGCCAAGTTTCATCTGAATGACCGTTGAAAGATTTGAATTCAAAAAAGTTACGGACACTATGGACATAAAAGGGCAGGAAATCGTATTTAGCAAGCATGTTTCTTTTTATCTGATAAAAATATAAATGTGTATGCATATTTACAAAAAAAATAAGCATGGTGTTAAGTATTATGACAAAAGGAACGGCGTTTTGCGATCGTATTAATTTCCCACCTAGGTGAGCCTCTTTTTAGCAACGATACCATACTGTACTTTGGCCGTGTACAAATTTGAAGGCAACCTTTAACCAGCTATTTTTTTTTGAAAAACAAAATGATGAACTTTTTTGAGTATTGTGCTGTGAAAAAAAAAGACGAGTGGAAACATGGAAACATTTATCACCAAAATGTTGCATTGTAAATAAAAAAAGAATAATACATTAAAAAATTTTTACGGAGGTGTAGGATTGCTGTGAACCTTAAAGCCGAAGCTGATGCTGTCGATGGAGATGCCGGAGCGGCGGGCGTAGTTCTGCAGCGTCCCCGTCAGGAAGGCTTGTGGGAAGAAGAAGCCGCTGATCCAGAAGACGGGCGGGATCCCGCTGGAGATCCAGATATTCAAGAAACTGATGCGTTGGAGCAGGTCGGCTACCCAGGAGCCCAAGGGCTTTAGGGATGGGTACGCCTACGGGGGAGATCACACACACACAAAATGATGATTTCAGTGTACATCAGGAGAGACTTACAGTGCCCTGCAAAAGTATACACACCCCCGTGAACTTTTCCATACTTTGTCACATTAGAAACACACGTGTAAATGTATTTTATTGGGATTTTATGAGACTATAACTGTGAAGTGGAAGGAAAAAAATATGGTTTTTAAAAAAGTTTTTCAAACATAAATGCAGCTGGCACAAGAAATGTTGGAAAGCTTAAAACGGAAAAACATGTCTCATGTCTTAAATAATAAAAGTTTTATCGTTTTTGTGCGGAAAATCAGAATCTGGTCTTATTCGCCAAGAATGTTGACACTCAGAGGAATTGGATTCTGGCTGTTTGTGTCTCTCGAAGTACAGACCAACATAAAACACTGTACATTTGTCATAGACAAGAAGTGAAGCGAGATGGAGAGGGGGTGAGCGGGACGGATTCTCACCTTGGCCTGCCACATTTCTGGAACGGCGTTGATGAACAGACTGTTGGCCATGAGCTCGAGCTCGGATGACATCACCACTAAACCTTTCAGCGCCTTCACCAGATCTTTGAGACTCCATGAGATCACTGCTAACAACTTGTTATATCTGATACAGCGAGAGAGCGCGAGAAAACGAGAGCAATCATGGTGAAAACAATATGCGCGATATCAGGAATGAAGAAAAGCGAGCGATTGAGAAAGATCATTTAACACATTATACAGTACGTGACGACATAAAGCGGTTGTGAGTGGGATTAAATCTCTGCGGCGAGAGTGAGAGAAAAAAGAGCAAGGAAATGAAAATATTCTTACCGCAAAACCTTTTTTTTTTGAGGGTTTAAATAATAAATTGTTGTATTTTTTTATGTAAATAAATATCAATATTAATAATAGATTATCTATAATACATTTTCAGTGTGTACGATGTGTGTATGCACCTTATAACCTCCTGTATCAGTACGGTGTTCATCGACTCCTCATACATCACGGGGAACTTGATAACGACTTCCTGGATGTCGATGGGGTTGGGAACCTTCTGCAAAATCCCCGACACGATCTCCTCGACAATCTGCCGGAGAGCAAGAGCTTCATCCGAGTCTATGTACATGTGTGTGTGTTTTTACACTGATGTATTCTTTGTGTGATCATTTAAAATATATTAGTATTATTTAGTATTAAATCTATTAGTAAAATAAAAATCACATACAGTCTTATGCAAAAGTTTAGGCACCCCTTGATAAATAACAGATTTTGGTGATTTTTTTTTTTAATTGAAAATATGTCAACACAGTCTCTCTTGGAAATGGAAAAAAAAATGCTAAGTATTTTCAGCAAACACTGGTGCATAGGTACTTCTTATGCCATAAACTGGAGAAAAATAAAAACATTATGAAATTAATTATTGACTCAAGAACCCTCAAACTTCACACAGACAACAAAGCTACAGGAGTCAACAAACATTCTCATCAAAAGCTTGAAAACCAAGCAGGTCTGGGTTTACTGCAAGAACCTTAATCATGCAAAAATATATGCAGAATACCCATTTCTGATTGGTCATTGCTCAAGCTTAGCTACGTTCCAGCTATGCCGCATAATAAGTTCCTGAATTTAAGCATTCTTCCTGAAAATTCCAGAAACGACTATAAACACAAAACAGGTCGAACAACGTACAACCCGTTACATCAAAAAGTAAAAATAAAATAAATTGTTAAAGGAAAGTAAAAGTACTGTAGATTTGTTAAATGGTGAAATGACACCTTAAACAAAATGAAAACAAAATACACAGATATATAAAACATATGCACTACTCAGTTCCCAGAATGCACCGCAACAGGCTAGCGCCCAAATGATTACATGGTTTGTCTCAATTCCGGGGCCGCATCGATATTATGGCACTGTAGAACTCTTAGGGGGCGCAAACCTTTGCACATTGCCATAACAATGTTACCTGAAAATATTGTGTATTTTTTCCATTTCCAAGAGAGACTGTGTTAACATCTTTTCAATTAAAAAAGAAATCACCAAAATCTCTTATTTATCAAGGGGTGTCTAAACTTTTGCACAAGACTCTATCTGCCATAAGGGTATACTCATACTGTACAGTATATGCTATGAGTTCAGAACCCTTTAGCTGTGCAGTTAATTATGCTGGACTCAGTACCTCCTCTCTGGCTTTGCCCCCGCTGGAGGTGGCTCTGGGCTGCAGCTGGAGTACAGCACCCAGGAGGGCGAAAGTCTCATTCTGGGCGAAGCTGATGTTGGCGTTGTCATGCAGGCCGAAGATCTCTGGCGTGTCGTTGATGGGCAGGCCGCGGATGTACGACAGGTAGCCCTGCGAATAATGCATTACAATGCTCGAGTCATGTATACTACAGCATATAGACAGTACCGTGTGCAGAGAAGGAACGCTGTTTTTGTTTCACTGTATGTAGTTAAAATGACAATAAAAGCCTGCTTCATGTGACTTGACTTGAAACGTCTTAGACAGATGCAAAGCAATGCTAGAGAGCAAGGATGCCTTGAAAAAGAAAACTCCAATAACCAATAATCAAAGAAACAAAGTCAGTATTCGGTATGGAGACGCTTTAGTCTCAGATACAGACATTTGTGCAGCTTAATTAGGAAATTAGTTTTACTAAGAATCCTCTGAGATTCCACTACTTCTGAGAACCATGACTGTCGCACCTGCTTCTTTTTTGCATGAAATATTCATCAGCTTCCTTTGTTTTGTGTGGTTGCTTATATACTCCGATCAACATTCACACGCGTATTTGGGAACTCCGAGTGTCTGCATGTTTTTGCACTTTAGGAGGAAACCGGTGTACCAGGAGGAAACCCAGTAAGCACGGGGGGGAGAACATGGCATGCACACAGACCCGAGGTGAGAATCGAACCCGGACGCATATACCAGTAATCCAGCCTTATATAATATTACTGGCTTAAAGATACTGTATTTTTCTGTAACATTGTGGTGGAATACTGATGTTTGAAAAATCTGAAATTTGGTACTGACTCAATAATAAACACATAAAGCTTGTACTAAAAAAGAAAAAAAAAATTAAACAGGGTGGCTAGGACAGCTTTTGCACAGTACTGTATACAGAAGGTAGATCTTCTGCGTGTTTTTCAACCTCACGTATATTGAAATATTGTTGCTAAACTACTGTATATTAAATCTGGAAGGAGGAGAAGATTCATGTATTTAAAGTTGTTTTGATCGAGATGGTGGATTGGGCACCAAAAATCTGTCAAATAATACTTATGTGATTTGTACCAGAGTGCTGGTGGCTCAGTGGGAGGTGTTTCGTCTGCCATGCGAAAGGGCCGGGTTCGATTCCCAGCCACTGGATGGAGTGTCTGTCTCAAGCCCAGATAACAATGGGAGAGTTGTGTCCAGAACAGCGTCTGGCGTAAAAACTTGTGACTTGGTTTACAGTGTGGTCTAAGATGTTTTTTTTTTTTGTTGGTTTTACTAGTATTTAGCCAGAGTGAGATGCGACGGGTTTTCCCGGTACATCAGTGGCACAAAAAAACAACAACAAAAAACAACACAAAAAAAACGGTTTTCATAGTAAACACGTCCTGTAAATACGGTATTTAACTGCTGTATATGGTAGATAATAGTAGACAGTGGAAACACTGCTCAGTAACCGTTCAGTGCACAGACTTGCTATGCTGTGTGTGTGTGTGTGTGTATACATCTGGTAAATGAATAGACGTGAAAGTAAACCTTGATGTCCAGCTCTGTGTCGATCTGGCGGTACTCTCCTGAGGGCGAGTACGAGTACTCAGGAGTCAGCACGACGGGACAGTAGAAGTCCTCCAACACGTTCATGATGCAGCGGCGATCCCAGTCGTCTGTCACGCGGCCGCCGTAGTTTATCTCACCTGCTGTGTACTTCAGAACCTAGAGAGAGACAGAGAAGAACGTTAATACTAAATTAGAATGAGGTCATGACTGAGTTTCCTGTTCAGTTATGGAGCAAGTTCAGGTATGATGCTTTTTGGAGCAGGATGTATCAGTGAGAATGTGTGTGTGTGTGTGTGCCTTATAAGGAATGTCCTCATATTCATCGAGGAACATTTTGAGTTGGCTGATGCAGATGCGCAGGTCTCCGTCTGTGAACTCATACGGAATGTTGAAACCCAGTGGGCCGAATTTCCGGCGCTCGATGACGTTCCCGTGGAACAGACAGAGAGAGAGCAGCAGGCACTTGAACGTAGCCGCCTGAGAGAGAGAGAGAGAGAGAGAGAGACGGAAGAAAAGTGAGACAGAGAAAAAGAGTGAGAGAGACTAGACGACGTTAGCGATTTAGAGTGAGATACAGAGCAATGTGTATGTGTATTTATGTGTGTGTGTGTGTGTGTGTGTGTGTGTGTGTGTGTGTGTGTGTGTGTGTGTACAATAGATACGTATGTTTGCACCTTATTGCAGGATTTAAGGAAGTCATCATTCAGGCTCAGGTAGGTCCTCTGTAGGTTGGCCTTGATGCCTCGTGGAGGCTCGATGGTCATCTTCGAACCGTTTTGGAGGATAGAGACCGGGAATTTGTTGCTGGGCAAACTAGTGAGCCACAGGCGGAAGTCCCGGTGGACCTGACACACACACACACACACACACACACACACACACACACACACACACACACACACACAAACGGGTGCAGAGTGGGTGCTTTTAGTGTTTAGTGCTCCAATTAAACAACTGTCCTGTTGCTTAAGGTAATTATAACTAATAAACTAATTGACACACACATATTGTCTCTCCATGGATAATGGATATGTACACGTGAAGTGTGTACTGTATTTGTGCACTTGTGTGTTAGGAGGAGCTAACCTTGTCGGGGTTGATGTTCTCAATGAGTCGCTCCAGACTGGGCATCCAGCTGGGTGCCAGGTGGCAATTCTGGAAGAATATCCACTGCCCCTTGTCCATCGCATTGTGCATCATCTTTTCAGCACAGGGGCCCTGACACACACACACACACACACACACACACACACACACACACACACACACACATACATACATAAACACAACATTCAGCCATCATCGGCCCCAAATTAAACATGCACCCAGACAGACGCAGTCTCCGAGAGAACATTAATTTCAGCAAGCAGTCCAGCCTGAGCGCCACAGCCTCTGAAAAACTCAGCCGACATTACCATCGAGTCCAAACACGCATTCAAGGTTCAACAGAATAATTCGGCATGAAACATCTGCCATCTGTCATCGCCTTTGATCTTCCTCTAGAAGGGATGAATAATTAGATCTGCGCTTCCTTTCTGAGCAATTCCAGGAGGGAAAGTCAAGGCAAGGCCAAGAATGCTGGAGAAATTTGCAGATCACCAAAGAACACACAATGTCAGGCTGCTGAAGTCAATTCAGGAAAACATGCTGTCTAGACAAAACAATCATGAACAGAACAAAAAGCAGTCACGCACGCAGCCAAAACAGGCTAAAAAGTCCGAAAGCAAGCAAAGAGGGAGAAAAATGCAGGAAGGAAAGGAAGGCTACAGAAATGATTAAATATTTGGCCTCATTCTTTCTCATTCTTTGGCCGAGTACGCCCTAGCAGGACGAGGAGCCAGGACACACTCACTCAGACACTCAGTCACACAATACGAGTAGTTTGAGAATGCCAGTTAGCCTGATCTGCATGTCTTTAGACTGTGGGAGGAAACCAGAGAACCCGGAGGAAACCTGTAGAAATGCAAACTGCATGCACACAGACGCCGTGGCAGGGGGGGTTCAATCAAATAACCAAATAAAGCAATACTAATGTTCTGTTTGTAAAATTTATATATACAGTACATATACGGTATGTTATTATACAGTACTGTGCAAAAGTCTTGACACCCCCCCTCCCCACCCCCCAGATAAATGTTTTTGTGTTTGTTTGTTAAGTCACATAGTAAGCTATGAATCATTTAAGCCTAAAAAAACCCATCAACTTGAGACATAAACCAGTGAGAAACAGGTACACAGACGAGAAGGGAAATGAGGTCGCTGCTGAGGTTGTTACATCAACATCCATTTTTTTTATTGTACCTTTAGACATTTTTTCGCAGCCCGCTGCAAGTAAAAGAAAAAATGTTCCCATGCGTGTGGGTGTGACCTCAGGACACTTTTCTTTCATTAGGAGACCTTCACTAGGAACTGAATGCAGCAGTCATTGTTAGGAATGTAGCAGCTCTCTAGTGAGTGACCTACAGTACATGCCAGCAACTGACCAGTGCCGAGTACAGAGCCATTATTAGCAACACAGTGGGGAGAAATGCCTTCCTACTGCTTTGTTAAAAGAAAGAAATCCCAGTCAAAACTTTCTTTCTTTCTTATTTCTTATGATTAAATGAATATGCAAAATCTAACATCTGAACAAATTTTCATTTACACTACAAACTGAAATTCAGAAAATCCTACGCTCTATCACAGTACAGGATATCTGAGAAATAAAAGTGTTTCATTGTTTATTTTGTTCTAACCTGGCCCTGGCCTAGTGAGATGGCGCTCATTTTCTTGGAGAACTTCATGACTTCGGCAAACTTGTACAGGTCAGCTGCAGGGTCGGTACCGGGTGACAGCACAAAGATAAGCGGAGTGGAGGGAGATGATTCCTTAAAGACCGCAGACAGGTCGGAGGTCTAAGAGAGACAGTAAGAAGACACAAGTTATAATGTATAAAAAGTCCAAAACAGAGTACTGAAAAGTTTATATTTACATTTTGGCATTTGGCTGACGATCTTATCCAGAGCGACTTACAAAACGTGCTTTGTAGTTTCCGTCATTGGATAGATACTTACACTGGGTTAATAGGTTACTAACTAAGAGCCATCAGTCAAAAAGTTTTAAATCATATCCAGAATTTAGTCACCTGGCCAAGACATCTCACTCACTCATCGTCTATACCACTATATCCTGTATTCAGGGTGGCGGGGGGGCCTGGAGCATATCCCAGGAGGCTTAGGGCACGAGGCGGGGTACATCTTAATGCCAATCCATCGCAAGGAAAACACACATACACACTCACTCACATGCTATGGGAAATTTTGTGGAAAGCCAGTTAGCCTAATCTGTATCTTATTGGATGGTGGGAGGAAAGACACCAAGCACAGGGAGAACCTGGACCTGGCACACTGATGCGGGAGTCGAACCCAGCCCCTCTAGGTGTGAAGCAACAGTATAATCACTAAATTCCAGAAGCGGGCTCGTATTCCAAAACACTTGTAAACCAAATCAAATCTTCCCATAAGAAATAATGAAAAATCTAATAATTTGTTCCACAGCCCAAAAAAATAAATACAGAAAAATAATTAATACAATATATAAAGTAAAAATAAAACAAATTATCCTGCACTTTAATAACTTTTAAAAAAAAGTTTAAATAAATCCCAACAGATAAGTGTTTCCGTTTTTGTATATGTGTGTGTGTGTATGTATGTGTGTGTGTGTGTGTGTGTGTGTGTGTGTGTGTGTGTGTGGACTTAGCCCCTTCCCTCGCCTCGTCTTACACAGTAAAACTCCTCCTCCCTCCCCCCACCTCGCTTTTTAAGTTTCACAACAAACACACACACACAACAGAAACACTGTTTTAACGGGAAAAAAACATGGGAAATGACACTCATGTGAGCGCAGATTAACAGAATCACTGCTGTAAAGTAAAAAACAAACAAACAAAAAGATGAACCAGCACCTTACACTTGAAATGAATCGCGACAAAGCAGAGTTTCTGTGCAGAGCGGAGTGTGTGTGTGTTTGTGTGAAGCCGGGGTGGGGGGGATGTAAACGCGAGAGTGTGTGTGTGTGTCGGTCTCAAAAAACTCGGCACTTGTAAACCAAGACATGCTCGTTTTTCAAAGCAAAATGTATTAAAAATCTTTGCTCGTCTTGTGGAACACTCGTAAACGAGGTTCCACTGTACATGTTGGGTAAAAAAGCTGTTAGACTGAAGTTTCTTTTTCACAACTACTATGTTTAAATGTGCTAAGATTAAAGGACAGGGTTAATCTTTTAAGTGAAATTGCAGAGAAAGTTCTATACTATCTTGCATCATGTCCAACATTCTGCTACTAAATAGACCAAATTGTGCTAATAATATGACACCTACCATGATGTTAGAGTGTTCGGCTACATACTGTAACACTTTAGTTATAGAGAAGCCTCTGGGTGAAACTTTCAGACTTTCATCACTTACAGTATTATTTATATACATTATCGTTGTAGCTCTAGAGAAGCATATTGTCAAAGCCCAAAGAGTCTCTGATCACAAATGCATTTAATATAAGAATAAAAGATGATTATTGGAAAATACACAGTTGATATATGGTTAACCTGAGGCTCGATGAAGCGCTGGCCCAGCTTTGCTGACACAAAGTCCTGCAGAGCCTGTGTGAGACAATCTACACGCAGACACCGCAGCACTAACATCCGCTGAAAACTGTCCAGCTTGTTCGACCACTCGGCCGGAAGAGGCTGCCTGGACAATCACACAGAGGACATACTGTACGGTATAATTCACAGAAACTCACAATGGGTTTGTGTACAGTATATTTGTACTGTATGTGCGTGTATGTAGTTTTCTATTTGTGTGATTGGATACCGATGAGGCTGGCTGCTGTCGAAGATCCTCCTGTAATCAGGCTCGAATCTGGTGAAGGTTTGTGCCAGGCCTTTAAAGGTGGGCAGAGAATCGAGGGCCATGATATCCTGCCACGCCCGCTCCGATAACCAGGTGGGCGCCGGGTTTGGCAGCTGCTGCTGGCTTGTGCCTCCTGACAACATGTACTGCCACTCCATCTGGACATTAAAATAGTGGTGAACTATTTCCATACATCAGTTCTGTAATGATTATATAAATGAATGTAAAAGATCAGCACAGGAAAGCGGGAATGCCCAGAAGAAATGAGTGAATTTCTCTCTCCTTATCTCACCATATCGATCTCATTTTTGTTCATCATGATGCGAGCGCACAGCAGGAAGGCGAACATGAGCTTGTGCTTCTCGAACAGGCTGCGGCACACGTTGCTGTAGAGGCTGTAGGTGAAGTACTCGTTGATGTTGTGGATGCGCTGGTCCAGCGAGTCTGAGACAAGACAGGGAGGCGCGTGACGAGAGAGGGGAATGCAATGCCATGCTTTTTTGCAGACAATACATTTGAGGGCTGCAGAATTGATGCTCATGATGCTTTTTGTTTAAATAATAGGGACGGGAATCACCGTGGACCGGTCGATACGACGTTATCACAATCACAATACCAGGGAAATGATCTGATGTGAATTGCAAGTTTGTGAATATCGCGATTTTACAAATGAAAACCTGTTAATTTTTGTCTGATTTTGTAAAAATTCTAAACAGAATTTGCACATGATTCATTCCTACCATATAGGATCCCTGTCTGCTGTATGAATAGTTTAGACCAAGCTTCCTGTATGATTATACATTAATTGTCAATTTTAATATAGAAAATTGATTATGGGGTCAGTCACAAGACTCACGATACATAACTGAATTGATTCTTGTTCCCGTCTCTGTTAAATATATTCTTTAATGAGCTGGTGTGTTTTTTCATTAGATCACGTGACACTAATTATACACAGGTCACACATGAATACAGAAAGCTCGTTCTCTAGTGCGAGTGCTAGTTAGTTGTTTCAGTCACAGCCTGAGCTCCTCAGTGAGATCATGTTTAGAGACCATGCAGTCACGTACTGTATAAGGCACTGATAAATGTTGTGGTATACAGTGTGCTAGTCTGGTTGCCTTGTGCAAACTGTAGTAAACTGAGGACGAGAGCCAACAAATTGATACATTGGAACCTCAGATTGCGAGTAACTCGTTTTATGAGTGTTCCGCAAGACGAGCAAAGATTTTATATAAATGTTGACTTGAAAAACGAGCATGTCTTGGTTTACGAGTGCCGAGTTTTTTGACACCGACACACACACACACACACACACACACACACTCTCTCTCGTCTTTACACCCCCCCTCCCTGGCGATTCTTTTCAAGGGTACGGTGCTGGTTTTTTACTTTACAGCAGTGATTCCGTTAGTCTGCGCTCACGCGAGTGTCATTAGAGAGATTACTTTTTTTCCAGTTAAAAGTGTTTCCTTTGTGTGTTTGTTGTGAAACTTAAAAAGCGGGGTGGGGGGAGGGAGGAGGAGTTTTACTGTGGTAGACGAGGCAAGGGAAGGGGCTAATTCCACACACACACACACACACACACACACACACACACACACACACACACACAAACACACGGCGCCTGCGCGCACAAACGGAAACACTTGTCTGTTGGGAATTAATTTAAATTTTTTAAAAGGTAAAGTGCAGGTTAATTTGTTTTATTTTGGCTTCATATATTGTATTAATTATTTTTCTGTATTTATTTTTTGGGGCTGTGGAATGAATTATTTGAGTTTTCATTATTTCTTATGGGAAGGTTTAATTTGGTTTATGAGTGTTTTGGAATACGAGCCCGCTTCCGGAACAAATTATGCTCGTTATCCAAGGTTCCACTGTACTTAAAAAAGCCTATAAGAAGCTTTTAATTAATTAATTAAAGGACTAAAGATCTTTCAGTGCTTGAAATGGATTAGATTTGAGTAGAAGTGATATTATTGTAATATTACTACTCATAGCACTCTCAGAGATGATGATGATGATGTGTGAGAATCTGCTCTCTACCTGCACGCTCCGAGTGAGCAATGCCCGCCATGAAGATGCCCAGGAACCACTCCAGCGAGTACTGGTACATGGGGTCCACGTTGGACAGGTCAGACACGCAGAAGAAGAGGATCTGGGTGCGCACGGCTACCGGGACGTACTCCAGACGTGTGGTGTCTATGTCTCGCTCCGTCTCCTCCGCCACCACCACTTTGGCCTGCCACAGTACAGCATTTAAATTAACGGGTTTTACATATTTATTTAACTACAGTCTTTCTTCATGACCCTAAAATTTAAGTACAGTAAACTGAATGTGATTAAAGTCACCTGCAATTGAAAAATAATGAATGTAAATTTAAATAATAATAATAATAATAATAATAATAATAATATTAATAATAATTAGGTTATGGTCTGTATTTCATCCTGCATATCATTCAGCTTTTCCGTTTTTGCAACAGTTGCTCAGTTATGCTCATTGTGCCTGAAAGCTACAGTATGTTCAGTGTGTGTGTTGTTTGTTTAGAGTGTGTGGTTTGAACAGAGAATGTCGGCGTTGTGTAGTTGTGTGACAGACAGACCTGTATCTCTCCAGCTTTGATCTTGGAGGCTCCGAGGACGCGTATGAGCTCCTCATCATCGACGGGGTTCCCCTCTGACGAGCTGAGCCTGAGCAGGATCTGGTCCTCGATCTCCTTCAGCTCCTGCTTCATTTGTGCGTTGCTCACGATCAGCTGGTTCTTGGCCTCCTCTAGGTCAGGCCTCTCCTCGGCCACCACCCGACCCAGCAGCTGATCCTGCAAGCCGCTGCAAAGTGCACGCCACTTCATTATCAGACTTCAGCTTTCTATTTAATGCACTGACACGGGCAATTATCAGCCAAAATATCGTATCGGTGCTAAAAAGTGTCTCACCGAGGTGAAAAAGTGAATTTTCGAATACTGTAGGATCATATAACACCATTTTTTAAATAATACTTTATGCTTCTAACATGCTTAATGCTTTGTAAATATGCACACACATTTATATTTTTATCAGAAATAGCATTTGCAAGACATGTGCCAAATACAATTTCATGCGCTTTTATAGTATGTAGTGTCCGTAACTTTTTGAATTCATATCTTTCAATGATCTTAATTGTCATTTAGAACTTTTTTTTTTTTTTTTGCCAATTTAGATTTCACATGAAAAGAAATAAACCTGAAAAAGTGTATTATTCTAAAACACAAAATGATTAAGATATTGCAACATGAACTGGACATGGTTACGGACACTACAGATATTTTGCTTTTACCAAACACCAACTTAAGCAACATTTTTAAAGGCCATGTGCTTCTAAAAGCAATTTCAATATCAATATTTAAAGAAATATTATAATATATTATAAATATTATAATGATATATATTAATTTGCTTTGTAAATGATTACTTTTTAAAGCACAACAGTATACTGTAACACTGAAAAATGGCCATTTTCGAGGCACATAAGGTAAAATCAACTCTCTAAAACAGCTGAAGTTGGCAGCTTGCTATTTTTAGGGAAGGAAGTTTGGTCACTTCCATGTTGCATAAACTTGTTGCACATTTTCAGTATTATACAGTATGTATAACATAAAAACAATCAGCAGCAATACTGCGTTTTTGGCCGTTTGGCATTTAGTAGACAGCATGGATGCTAAACACTCTTGTGGACAGTGCTGTACCTTGGAGAAAGGGTAAAGTTGATGAGGGTGACTTTAGTGGAGATCTCGGGGGAATAGTGTGGATTGGGTAGCTTAGTGGTGATGTACATCTTGAAGTCGTCGTGATAGGGAATAACGGCGTCTCCTAACTTGAGTACTGTACCGCCCTGCTGCTTAAACGTCTGAGCACACAAACACACACACACACACAAATGATTTTAACACTAACATTTAGAACACAAAATCATTTTCTGACTGTCAAATATTAAATCATAAGCCTGCAATTAGTACAGTATGTTTGCTTACAGTTGTTTGACTTGTTTGCAAGAGAATAAGTGCACGTGCCAGTGTACCTGTCGCATCAGAACAGGGTCGAGCGCTGGGTCCAGCTCCTCCCCTACGTTCTCCAGCAGGCAGGGCTTCCCGAACCGAATGGCGTTTTCCAAACTGCGCAGGAAGTCCCGGTCGCTCAGCTTCATCACATCCAGTCCGTTGTTACGCTCCTGCGGAGGCGGAGGTCAAAACGATATGTACAACGTCTGAGTACCGTACCGTCCGAAACCGAACAAGCAAAGAAGGAAAAAAAACTAATCGTCCACGGACACATGCGGAACGGTGAATAGTGAATAGTGGGCTGATTTACAGCATGTGTGTGACAAGGAGGCTCATCATCATATCGTCTACGCCGCTTTATCCTGTATTCAGGGACTGGAGCCTAAACCAGGAGAGCTAAGGCACGATAGTCATGGCAGGGTACATGCTGGATGGGGTGCCAATCCATTGCAGGGCACACACACATACACACACTCATTGGAAACACCAGTTATCATAATCTATTGAATTTAATTCAATTCAATTGTATTTGTATAGCGCTTTTAACAATTGTCTTACACAATCAAAAGAATTATCAGAGTTTGTATGAAATGTGAGTGTGTATGAATCAAAAATGGTCAGATGGTCCCTGATGAGCGAGCCGAGGACGACAACGGCGAGGAAGAACTCCCTGAGATGGCAGTAGGAAGAAACCTCCTAAGAAAGGAGCCTAATCTGGGTGAAACAGAAAGCAGGAATTGATCTGCAATCATACTGTGTGTTGGGTGGCAGGCAGTTCAGTATAACAGCTGATGTTAATTGATGTTAATATGGAGTCCAGGTAGTTACTGGAGGCTCCGGTAATTCCAGTAGCCAAGTCCTCTGGCCGAGACCAGAACCGTCTTCATGGTAGAGTGAAACCGTCCCCAGACACCAAAGCTAATCTGCATGTCATGGGATTGTGGGAGGAAACCAAAGTTCCCGGAGGAAACCCACCAAGCATGCAAACTCCATGCACGCAGAACCCGAGGTGGGAATCGAACCTGGACCTGTGCAATTTGTTCGTTTGTGTTTTGTAGTTCATACCATAGTTTTGATCCACTTGTTGGCCTGGCCCTGAGGGTCGATGAACAGAGACCAGCGTTGAGAATACTGAGTGATCACTCCGTTTTCCACAGAGAGGTTGTCTTTTGGCAGTCCGGAAATCTACACACACAGTGAATGTAAAGAAACACGACACATTGCTTATGAACAGCTTCTTATTTCTCAGTGACTGGTTTAAGCACAAATGTGGACTAAAAAGAAAGTGTGTGTGTGTGTGTGTGTGTGTGTGTGTGTGTGTGTGTGTGTGGTTGTTACCTGCCAGGAACGGATCTTCACTTTGTCTCCGAGTGTACCGATGAGATTGGGCTCGGACGTGTGAGGGACATTAAAGTCCTTACAACAGCGCAGCCACTCCTCAAACATCGATGCCCGATACTCGCCCTGGAGAACGTGCACGCACACACACACACACGCACACACACACACACACATACACAAACTCTTCGAAATGATAGATTGTACAAAATGCCATATTTTTGCATGTGTTTGCATGTCACATAGACATGACATCACCACGTGTACATGTAGACACACACCACACGTGCATGCTTACAGTGAAGGGTCCGAGGTAGGCTACGTATCCCGCAGCCAGGAGCACGTCGCCGGCTACGTTATCCACCAGATACTCCAGATGTTGCACCGTTTCGCTCCAGCGCACCTTCTCATCAGCAAGCCCACCGATCAGCTACGACACACACGCACCGTACACATACAGATGTTTATGTGGCTTTATTATAACATACAGTACACACTAATCACAGGTATAAAAAAAAACTCAATGTGACAGAAATGACTATAAGGTGTCGGGGTGTTAGTCCTGGTAACCTGGTTGTTTCACAACTGACCAGGACAGGTACAAATGATATGGACCAGCACAGTCAGATTAGTCCCTGCTCACCTTGTCTGCTCGAACCAGTCTGCATTCGCACAGCTGGCACTTGCTCTCAAGCTCATCACGTTTGGCCAGACACTCCTGATACGTGGCCTGCAGCGCCGCAATGCCCGCCTCCACTGCGTCAAGCTGTGCTTTCGCTTCCTTCAAAATGTTCTGAGTTACTGCCAGGTCCTCCTGGGCCAAAGCAAGGGCTTGCTGCACACACACACACACACAACCACACAAGTGTACAAAATAGAGATACAATTAGGGTAGCATAATATAGAATTTACAGATCAGGTTTAAAAGGTGTGCAGTACTGAGTCCAGAACAACAGAGGGCAGCAATTCTCACCCTGATGGGCTCCACAGATTTGGCCACAAAATGGTACCCGTGCATAGCGCGCACCCACAGGCAGATGGACGTGCAGGCCCTGGACACTTTAGATATGGAGGCTGGCTGGAACTCCTCGTTGTCTATGTAAGGCTGAAGCATTTTGATCACAGCATCTGGAATGTTGTCCTGTGGAAAGTGTAAAAAAATATATATAAATATATATGGTAAAAAAAAAAAAAAAAAACACGTCATGGTACATCACTATACACATAGTGATAGACTAGTCAGACTAACAGAAAGTTATTAGTATGCAACATACACATACAGATCATTACACAGATAATATACAGTACTCATATGTATATTCATATGTACTCATATACTGTATATAACATATATCATTAGTTAAATCAAGGTTTTGTCCGTACAAGAACTCGCTCTTTTAATGACATCTTTACGTTTCAGATTCAGATTTATATCTTTTACTTGAATGAATCTCATTTCATGCTGTGATTTAGCCGCCTCTCTCGGGTGTGTCAGAGGGTGAGGAAAAAACATTACGAAATTCAGTTTCAGCTTAAAACGAGTAGGTAAACTGTTGAGAAAGAACCTAATCATGTGATGGATTTGAAGCTGCTTTCACTCTAGGTGCGATGGCTTCATATTCTGCTGGGGTGCGACTGCGCCCCCCCCTCCCCCTCCCCTCTCCTCATTCAAATTATGTCATTTATATATTTTCTATATTTATGTTTTAATTGCATTTTATTGCTCTTTGCATTTTTAATTGCATTTTTTATTGCTGTAAATCCTTGTTGCGAATTTGTAAATTCCATCCCAATTTTTTAAATAATAATCAAAAAAAATTCATAAACATTTTTTTATTGTAAATTCTATCTTTAGTTTAACTATATTCTTCTAGTGCAGCTTTATTATAGTGAAACCTTTCATTTCACCCTAAGCCCTAAACATTTCACTGCAAATCATACTGCCTGGTTGTGTACATGACAAATAGAAATGTATTTTACATTCTTATTGTTCCGACACATGCATACAGTAAATACGCTGTCTGATACAGTGCGTATGAGAGATCATAGACAGACGCGTTGACGACGTCTCGTTCTAAACCTTTGTCTAGTCTTTAATTCGAGTCGTGCCCGAGTACACCATGCCGTGCCCAAGATCACCTTCTTACGTGGACCTGGGTTATACACACAAACACGTTTTTTATATTACACAAACACGCTGAACTTTGGGCTGTTTCAGAATCCATCCCACATGCACTACTATCGTACACAACTGCTACACCAAGAACATTTTAGATCACGAACATACACAGTGTTTGATGAAATCTACGTGTACGTGTCTGTGTGACCTTGTCAAACTTTAGTAGGCCTTCTAAGAATTTTCCCGGGTCCTGCAGAAGTCCTTTTCCAGGCTCCCAGTAATCGTCCACTTTGGTCCCAGGCTTTTCTCCGGGTATCTTTTTGGGTTTGATGCCCTTCAGGATGCAGACGGCCTCGATGACCAGCTTCACTCCCTGAGGAGGCCTCTGCATCGCCCTCACCTGGACAGCGCAGCACCATCACACACACGCTTCAAATAATGACACAAGAAAAAGATAACACAATTCATCTTTACGCTTCGGTGTGATTTGTGGTATTGAGCATCACCTCAGTGACGTCGTTCTTGTTGAGAGACTTGAGGCTGGCCAGAGCATCATCCAGTGCAGGCAGAGCTATATCAAGGTTTTGTTGTGCGTCCGCAGCATATGCTTCTGCTACACTGGCTTTCTCGGACGCCTTGGCCTCCTCAGCCTGCACATCCACACGGGTCCTCTCTGCAACCAATGTGTCTTCCTACACGCACACATATGCATAAGACAATAAGAAGTCATTAACCGATGGAACAATAAACTGATGATGTCACTTGCCTCGATTTTCTCCATGGTGACGATTGTCTCTCTGGCTGCTTCTTCCAGCAGAGGCCTCATTGACTCCAACTCCTCCTGCATCTTACCCACATCATCAGACGTGCTCAAGAGCTGCAACACACACACACACACACACACACA
Organism: Clarias batrachus; assembly: GCA_003987875.1. Lineage (NCBI taxonomy): Eukaryota > Metazoa > Chordata > Actinopteri > Siluriformes > Clariidae > Clarias > Clarias batrachus. Next base: position 342,245 of record QMIH01000536.1, read on the forward strand.
CACACACACACACAGAGGAATCAGAGTCAGAAAAATGCAGATTCAAACAAACTTTCTTTTTTTTTTTTTTTTTGAAGTTGAGGTCACCTTGTCCAGACCCGCCTTCATGCGCTGACGAGCGCCATGCAGTTCCTGCTTCTTCTGTCCAATCAGGGCTGAGAAAATACTGAGCAGCTCCAGGTAGCTCTTGGGTGTGACGTAGTTATAGCGCGAGAGTTCAGCGCGGTATTGGACGCACTTGAGAGCCACTATCTGGTGGATCTCCACACACAACTCCGTCTGAAAACAGAAGATGTAGAGTCTGTAGATCTTTTGATGGGTACGTGATTCATGTGCAGCGCTCGTACTGTGTGTGGACGCAGAAACATTTTCAAGACTTCTTCTCACCAGGCCTTTCAGGGCTTCAGGACTAGCATCCAGCTCTGGTAGCTCGTTGAGGAAGGACGTGGCGACGGAAAGCAGGGCCTCCTGCGGCCAGGCGCTGAACCAGTCAATAGTACAGCATGTGACCAGAGACGGGAACTGCCTGAGCCTGGCGCGGAAGACTTCACCTATCGGGCTTGTGGAGGGAAGACGGACGGATTTCAGAAATGTGAAAATGTTTTTTATGGAACATACAGTAGTCCCATGCCAGGACCAAAACCTAATAAATCACTCAGACAGCCCCTGATTTGTACACTGCATGTATACCTAAATAAAAGAACCGTTTTATCTGTGCATTGGTCAGAACTCGCTCTTTCATACATTGGAAGATGAGAAACCAGTCTCAGAAAAATGTCTATAAAGTATTAAAACGTATTTAATGAGACTTCGGTCAGTCCTTCGGTATCTACCTGCACCATTAATGAAATCAAAATATTCAGCAGATTGTGTTGTGGCAAATTACGACACAGCTTCTAGCACACAGAGACGGGAATCGAACCCAGACCCTGGAGGTGCAAGGCGACAGTGCTAACCACTACACCACCGTGCCGCCCGGGTGCCAAGCGTTAAATCTAAATGTTGAGTAGAATGGAAGTTATGAGCAGTTACAATACAACTTGCGCTAGACTCTAATATACACTGAGGAAAGTAACTCATCCCAGACTTATTGTAATGTGCGAATCTGGTTTATGAACCTCATGCACAGCACGGTGTGGATGTTGCTACGGACTCTCCTGACGTAGGCGGCCATGAGGTTGGTCTTGGTGGGCTGCATGCCAAGATCCTGCACCACAGGCTTCATGGCAGACATGATCCTCTCCTGCTCGTCCCCGCTATACAGGTTGGGCACGTCGCCCGAGTTCAGGATGTTATTAACGTCCTCCAGGAACGACTCGCTCTTAATCTGAAAAGCAGCAGGAAGGATTGAATGCGTTTTCCCATTTGAAATTTTTTTCCAACATGCCGTTGCTTAGATTGATCCGGTTAGCTGCGACCTTTACCTGGGTGTCCACGAAAAGGAAGGTGATCTGAGCATTGGTGACACCGGCCTTCATCATAATGTTCTTGATATCCTCCCTCCACTCGGGCACGCCGTAGTTCTTCGACAGCTCGATCTGGAAGCACTCGTACTCACATCTTGAAACACACAAAATGCCGAGCAACGAACAAAACAGCATGACATGACATGGGGACACACATGACACATAAAAACTATGGGTTTTAAAGCAGAAATTCATGAAGCTATGTAAAACGCCATTGAACATACAAAAGAAAACCCCTTCAATATGGTTGTTATCTATATAATCAAAAGAAAGGGTTTGTCTTGACATATCTTTACATTTCATAGATTGGATGATCTGAAATCAGTCTGTCTGTACGTCTGTTCAGACAGATTTTGTCGCAGTATCACATGGACAGAATTTTCTGAATCTTTTGCGGTACTTAGATCTCTGCCTGAAGTTTAATCTGCACCATGAGTGAAATCTAAATGTTGAGTAAAAGTGATGTTATGAACAGTTATGTGCCGGATTTAATAATCTACTTTAAAATAAGCTACTAATGCGCTACTGTCTCAATGTAAACAAACACCTGCACCAATAGATATTAATTATGAAAGATATTAAGCTGAATATTTTTACTGGGATTAGTTCATATTTTCACTTTGGCTGAAATAACAGCGCTGAAGTGGTATAAGTGAATTTTATATATAACGCTGGAGTCAGCAGATTATTTTTAATGTAGCAGATTTAACCTTTTAACTCTTTCTACAAACTCTTTCCCTATCACCAACGCGTACTCATGCTAATATTTAATAGCATAAGGTTACTAACTTTAATAACCGCTGTGACCCGTTTGAGTCATTTATTTTCCAAGCAGAGTTTATTAGAAGTCCTGTACGCACAGTACGTCTCTAGCGCAATGTCACGCCTTTCTTTCCCATGCGGGCGGTATAGTAGCGCATGCTAATTAGCAGTGTGTGCGGCTCACATGAGGCACAAAGGCGATGAGGAAACTCTGACATTGTACATCAGCTTTTTAACCTTTAATGCCCAACATGTGTGACCACACTATTAGGTCCTCGGCGGTATAATAAGAGCTGCTTTATATTATCTGTGACCTGTAATAATGCTAATTGGCTCAAATCTCCCATACACGGCTTCTTTGTACTGGTCGTAATGATTGCTTGCGGGATCCTGCACATGGACTCGGTGCTTAGATACGGCGCTATAATGACTTTTTAATGACTGCGTGTGTACCCAGAATGCTTCTGCTTTGAAAATTTTGCATGTTTGAAGTACTTTTTGTGCAGAAGTAATAACCCTCTGCATGTGTGTTCTAACCCTGAATTATTAAATGCATTACAGCTTTACGGATTTGTACTGTATGCGTATGGGATGCAATTGTCCTCAGTCTCAGTTCTGAGAAAACTCTGGAGTGTACATTTGCTCCTGAACTACATGCAGTAGACCTGATTACTGAGAGCTGGGATTATAAATATAAAATTCTTCTTCTTCAACCTTTTTAAAGATGTGTGCATTTAAGTGCGCAAAAGCCTAAAAACTTTATGTTGGTAGTATGTTACCCCATACAGACTCAGAGTGTAGACTCTTACATGTGTGAGGCGAGTTTGGTGAGGGACTGGCGCCCGCTGCCACCCAATCCGAGCAGAAGTGCGTTTCCGAGCGGCTGGCGCACGATGCGGGCGATACGGCACACGTGCTGGATGGCGTCCATGAAGAGAACTAGCTTCATCTTAGCCGTGTTGATCTGGTTGTAGTCGTCCATGTACTCCTCCATCACCCGAGCCAGCTGCAGAAAAAAAGACAATACATTTGAGGATAGAAATTTCACCAATATAAAATAAAAACAAAAAAGGTTTTGTCTACAATGGACAGAATTCCGCTCTTTTAATGATCTCTTCATGTTTCATACATTGTAAGGACCTGAAACCAGTCTCAGAAGAATTTAGGTGGGAATAAAAATCAAAATGTTGAGTAAAAGTGATGTTATGAACAGTTACTGTATGTGTCGGATTTAATAATCTACTTTAAAATAAGCTACTAATGGGCTATTTGTTCAATGTAAACACACACCTGCACCAACAGATACTACTGTTAGAAAAGCTAAACTGAATATTTTACTGAGATTAGTATATAACAGCGCTGAAGTGGTATAAGTAAATTTTAACACGCTGGAGTTCTTTTAAGACAATATATATATATATATATATATATATATATATATATACAGTGACAGTGGAACCTTGGATTGCGAGTAACCTGGTTTACGAGTGTTCCGCAAACCGAGCAAAGATTTTTAATACATTTTTAATCGGAAACCAAGCAAGTATTAGTTTACGAGCGCCGAGTATCATGTATCACACATGCGACTCTTATTTCTCACCTATCACTAATGCTGGTTTATTAGTTGTTGTTTTTTTTAGTTTACAGCAGTGATTCCCTTAGTATGCGTTCACGCCAGGTCAGAGAGATTTCTTTTTTCCCTGTTAAAATGGTGTTTCCATTGCATGTGTGTGTGCTTGTAAAACTTAAAAAGCAAGGTGGGGATAGGAGGGAGGAGTGTTACTGTGTAAAACGAGGCGAGGGAAGGGGCTAATTCCACACACACACACACACGGCGCCTGCGCGCACCAACGGAAACACTTATCTGTCAGTATTTATTTGTACTTTTGCAGATTAATTTTTTTATTTTCATTTTATAATTTATTAATTAAATTAAATTTATTAATTTATTTCATTTATTAATTATTTTTATGTATTTATTTTTGGGGGCTGTGGAACGAATAATTAGAATTTTCATTATTTCTTATCGGAAATGATGATTTGGTTTACGAGTGTTTTGGAACAGGAGCCCACTCCCGGAACGACTGTGTATATATACACAGTGGAACCTTGGATTACGAGCATAATATATTATATACTGTCCCACCTTCTCCAGGTCGTCGATGAGTTGGTACACTTTGGTATCAGCACCAGGGATCATGAAGTCTCCAAAAAGGACCGGCTGGCACGGCACCACCTCCTCGTAGCTGCAGTCGAAGTCCTCGATGCGCTTCTGGAGCAGATTATCGAACCAGTCCCTGTCCTCTTGACTCACCAGTCTGTCCTGGAACACGCGGCAGCTCTCGTGGTACCACAGCCGCAGGAGCTGGACCTTGTCCTGAGACGAGACACAAAAAAATTTCCTGGGTGTTGTGTGCTTTATTAACATGCAAGCTTCTTGTCTTTCTAGCAACCTCATATACCACGTGCCGTATCATTTCAGATCCGCCCTGAACACTTTTATTATTCTCTACCTCGATCTTTCCAGCGTCAGCCATGAGCACGCCCTGGAAGACCTTGGACAGGTCCCGCATGTTGAAGGTGTAGTGTGATTTGGCTGGAGTAGGCAGGAGGCCAGAAGTGATGGTGGAGTAGACGTTAATAGTGGCATCCACTAGGGCTGTGTTGAGCGGAATCAGCTCCGGAGCTTTTTCTGCAGAAGAATATGTAGAACATGCATTCGGAAATGCTAGAATTTGAGACACAACATTACACTACAGGACTGATGAAGATCTCAAAGACCAGTTGAAGGTACACTACTGTACTAGACACGCTATGAAACGCTCTCTTTTTTACCCAACCAGCTGCCGAGGATGGTGGAGAAGATCTTTCTCTTGCTGGAGTCCTCCATCTCGGTGAAGGAGAGGTAGTTGAAGTGTCTCGTGAAGCGTTGTGTGATCGGGTTCCTGCCTCCACCAGGAGGACCCATGGCGCACGCGAAATTGATGTCTACCAACTGCTTAAATGTCCCTGGTAAAAAAAATATATATATATATATCATTTACTTTTTTAAACAACTGACCACCATAGTATGTACAGTACAGTATGTGCAATGTGCTCTAAAATGAAAATAAATAAATTAATAAAAAATCGTCATGCAATTATGTTGAGAAATTACAATTTCAATAAATGTGAACGTGTGTGTAAATACTCTGGATTCCTGGACTACCATCTGCTCACCTATCAGCTTCCGGTCATACCAGCCCGTGTGGTCCATAAACTGCCGCAGGAGCTCGATGGGCGGCTGGGCACCGTACGTCTCCAGCATGGGCATGTTAAGGTCATCGATGAAGAAGACGAAGTTCTTTCCCAACGGAGGACCGAAGACACCTTTCCGCCTGGTACACACACCCATGATGGTTACAATCATGACAACGTTTCATAGACAATATTAGCCAACCAATTTTATTCAGAATTTATTTATTTATTCTCCTCAGAATCTCTCTGTATCTTTTGCTTTTGCATTAAGACTCAGTGAAGCAGACCTCTTGTCCAGCTTGCTGTCGATGTAATCCTGTGTCTGGTTCGCCGAGGTGCGGGCGGAGAACATGAGGAAGTGTGTGATGTACTCGGGCGGCATGTTTTTCAGCAGTTTATCGGACACAGTCAGGGTCTTGCCCGTGCCTGTGGGGCCAATACACAGCGCCTAAAAATTTAAAAAACATATCTTTCAGCGCAAGATTTCCAGTTGCTTGCGGCCAAAAAAATATATTGGTGCTGATTTTTTAATAATAATAATAATCTGTAGTGTCCGTAACCCTGTCAAGTTCATGTTGCAATATCTAAACAATTTAGCATTTGAAATTGGCCAAATTTCACATGAATGATAATTAAGATTATTGAAAGATTTGAATTAAAAAGAAGATACGGACACTACGGACATAAAAGGGAATGAAATTGTATTTAACAAATGTGTTTCTTTTTATCTGATAAAAGTATAAATGCGTATGCATATTTACAAAAAACAAAGCATGGATTGGGAGATAAGAAACATTCAATATTATAAAATGGTGTTATAGGATCCTACTGTATCTGAAAAGTAACTTTTCCACCTACAGAAGGCGAGACACGTTTTAGCACCATGTTTTGGCTGTTGACATATTAGCGCTACGCTAATAAACTACTTTAAAAATAAATCAGTTTACATCTATCTTGTGGTTTAAATAACACATTTGACTTGAGTCCGACATACTGGCTTCTTATTGGACAGAAGCATGTCTAACAGGAAGGACATGCGCACGGTGTCAGCGGTAGGCACGATGATGTCCGCGTAGCTGGTTTCCGGAGTGATGACGATGTTGCTGGCGTAATTCATCCAGTTGACCCATTGTACCTTGTAAAATAAAATAAAAAAATGTAAACAATGTAGTGAATAATTTCATGAACTGCGCTTACAGTACATTAACACACAAAAAATTCATTCCTATACCTTCTTTTTGACATCTTCCTCATCTTCTTGCCGTTGAGTGATGCCTGCGTCGTCCAGGCGATAATCATACACCAGTCCCTCGTCCGGGAAGCACAACTGAATCTACGAAACACTGAATGTTTAAACAGCTGCCATCCACTGAGAGATGATATTTATTTAATGCATATGCCTGATGAGTCAAATTTCATACGTAATGACATAACCGGACAAAATTCTGGTTTCTGCATTATGAAATCATTAAAACATTTTGTTTTACAACTTTAAACTTTTGAATGTGCAATGTGGCAAGTCACGAATGTACACCGTACGTCTCAAAGGTTTGGGGTTCCTTTAAGCGTTAATATGGCAAGAAGTAGTTATTAAGGCCAAGTACTTTTTCTGTCGTCATTTTGTCTCTTAGCCAGGCACTGAAGCGTTGGCGACTAGCAGCATCTCCGGTGGCTCCCACGCTCCATATCAGAGAGAAAACAAACCACGGCTCAATCAGCTCGTTCACACGGTCGAGCTTTTCCTGAGGAATAGGTTTAAGTCCCTACAAGAGAGAGAGAGAGCAGTCTGTAAAGAATGTTCATGTATACTGTAATAAAATCAGAATGCTCTAGCGATTAGCGATTGAATTTACTTCTCGTGCGATAAAGGGCTGGAAGAAGCAGTCCAGCAGTTTGAGTAAAGAGCAGGTCAGGTTGCTGTCCATCGAAGTAATCACTTCGGTCACTGACTTCCTCACAAACGTTATAGAATCCTGTGCACAAATACACATATCAGAGCTTTTCTCTCTTTTTTTGGATTCCTAAAAGTGCACACACGTAAAGTATATACAGCTGCGGCCAAACGTTTTACATGATACAAATATACATTTTTACAAAGTCTGCTGCTTCAGTGATTTTGATCTATGGAATACAAAGTGTAATTTCAATGAGTGTCATTTCATGAGTGTCTAAGGCTTTTGTTGACAATTACTGTACATTAAGTTCATGCAAAAAGTCAATATTTGCAGTGTTGATCCTTCTTTTTTCAAGACCTCCTGCAGTTCGTCCTGGCATGCTGTCAATCAATTTCTGGACCACATCCTGACTGATGGCGCAGCCCATTCTTGCATAATCAATGCTTGGGGTTTGTCAGAATTTGTTGGTTTTTGTTTGTCCTCGATTGTATTAATGTTCCCTTGCCATGGACCCAAAATTTCCGTGTTTTCTTCTTCCACGAGCCACTTAGTTATCATTTTAACCTTATGGCGAGGTGCTCCATCATGCTGAAAAGGCATCGTTCGTCACCAAACTGTTCTTGGATGGCTGGGAGAGGTTGCTCTCAGAGGATGGTTTTGTACCATTGTTTTTTTCATGGCTGTGTTCTTAGACAAAATTGTGAGTGACGCACTGCCCTGGCCGAGAAGCGACCCCACACATGAATGTCTCTGGATGCTTAACACGGCAATTGTTGACTCTTTGCATAAACTTAATGTAGTTGTCAATAAAAAACCTTCGACACTTACAAAGTGCTTGGAATTATACTTTGGTATAAAGTACCATAGTAACATTTGACAAAGATATAAAAACACTGAAGCAGCAGTTGATCTTTCGGCTGCTCCTGCCGCAGTGGACCAAACAAGCTGTTCACAGGTTTTTTACGACGGATGCCCTTCCTGATACAACCCTCCCATTTTGTCCGGCATTGTATCCATTGGCTGGAATTTGGGCACTGGCTGGGACTCAAACCAGAGCTTTCCACATGACAAGCGAGAAACCTACCGCTGAGCCTCCAGTGCCCTTCTAAAAGCACTCAAGTGGCAAATTACTGTAATATTTGTGTCATACAGCTGTAGTTTAAGCTTTGGTTTGCTTTCTAAGTTATAAAAACACTGACCTCCAAGAACCGTGTGAAGAGAGAATTGAGTTGCTCGGTATGTGGCTGCAGAAGTGCAGGAATCGTTTTTAACCAACATTCAGTAAATGGAGTGAGTCCCAAGATACTGGGTTCCAAATACACCATACCACAGCGCGACACCGTGGCCGGGGAAGCCACGGCCAGATCCTGCACCTCGAACATCAGAGTCATCACCTGGACACAAGGAGAGGACATGATGATAAGGATCCCGACAATAAAGAAATATAGCACAATGCTGCCTGCGGTATACTGTACATGACCAAAAGAAGAGTTGTGAACCAAAACTCACTTCTGTAAGTTTGATAATCTCCCCCGAGCTTAAACACAGCTTCTTATTGTCATCTAGGACGGTGTTCATGTTCTCAATCCAAACTGCGTCCACCGGGCCGTCAAACATGTACCATTTCTTCTCCTCGTCCATCGCAGAAGCTCCGGTGCGTATCAGGGATGACAGGATGCCGTCCGTCCTGAGCGAAGAAATTTAAATGAGAATTAAAATGTTACTTTACATTTTTCCTGGAAGATCAGGACATCTGTTGGACACTCACCACTCGTGTGTGAGCAGGTCGAACTCTCCATACAGCTGCCCCATGGTGATGGACTTAGGGTTTAGGACATAGGTCTGAACAGGCTGGTACACTCCACCGCTGACAGATGGCTGACCCTGGAGAGCCGTGATGGCTGTCCCCAGCACCTCGTAGCACTGATGGATGCAAGCAAAAGTCATAAGGCTATAAGGTTTGGTTGCTTGCTAGTGGATGTGTATGGGATTAAAACAGATTACTTGTTGACCAGCAAATACATAAATGGTGATAAGGTAACAGTTGGAGTCACCTTCGTTTTTCCTGAGCCGGCCGGTCCAACCAACATCAAGCCGTGCCTCACCACCGTGGTCTCATACAACTGGATAACTTTTGTGATGTAGCCTGCAAATGAAAATAAAACAGAAATGAAAAGGCGCATCCAGAATTAAATTTGCTCAGTCAGCAATTTCTAACAGGCTCTTAAACTCTCACCGTCCACATCTTTCAAGCCCTTGCTCTTGCAGACGTTACGGATGGACTCATCCAGCACGCCGTAGTCGATGGCTCCCTCACGGATCTTCGGGAAGAGGTCAGATACGATGCCGTTGAAGAGTTTGAGGTCATCCTGCAAGAATTTGGGCACGTTGACGTCTCTGATGGCGCGTAGACAGATCAGCTCCTGCAGAAGCACATGGAAGTTACTGCTGTATGTAGCTTACTTTTTGACTTCATTAGATAGATGAGAGACTCATGTGGTAAAGGATAAAGGATGTGCTATAAAACAAGGCGGGGGGTGTAGCTTGGGGTCTATCTGTCTGAGCCTGGAAATCTACATGTGGCAGGCGCTAAAGCGAGGAGTGGCACGCGAGAGGCTTGTTGCTTTCCGCCTGGGATTTCAAAGGCGCGGATGAAGGAATTTCGTGACCCTGCCATTGAAAAAGAAAAGGCCGCTGTGTGTTCCATGACAAGGCTTCCTTTCCCAGCCGGGAAAGCCACACAGGCGAGGTGTGTCCGAGAGATATCCACCTGCCGCCAATGAGTGCAGGTCGCAGGATCCCCGGCCCACACGGGCCCACTCTGCCTGCTGTCAGCATTCACCTGCTTGTGCCCGCATGCCAGCGGGGCAATGTCTACAAACCTGCGTGTGCACCCTTTTATCCTTCCTTCGTCTTTTTAACCCTATTCTTCCCCATGTCTGTGTTTGTGGTGCTGCCCATGGGTCAAACCCATTACAATGCTTTTTGTCTCCCAATCCATGTTTTGTTTTATGCAAATATGCACACATATATATTTTTATCAGATAAAAAGGAACACATTCGCCAAATACAATTCCATGCCGTTTTATGTAGTGTCCGTAACTTCAAATATTTAATGGATAATGCATTCAAATGTTTCAATGATCTTAATTGTCATTCAGATGAAACTTGGCCAATTTAGATTTCACACGAAAAGGCGCGAACTTGAAAAAGTGTATTATTCTAAAACGCAAAATTATATTGCAACATGAATTTGACATGGTTACGGACACTACAGATTTTTTATGCTTTTTCAGCTTTTTCCAAAAAAGATTTTTTTTTTTTTTACAGGAAATATGCTTCAGGAAGTTTCATTCATTTTAATATAAATACTCGTGAAGAAATATGGATAATTTGCATTTTAAATGATTATGGTGTAAAGCGAGAAAAAGAATTACCATTTTAAGGGCACATATAAAATCATCTCTTCAAAATGGCCGAAGTTTTTAGGGAAGCAAGATTGGTCACTTTCATGTTGCATAAACTACAGAAGTAGCTTCTTTGGCATTCACACATTTTCAGTATGCATAAAAAAAATTATCAGCACAAATACTGTGTTTTGGCCGATAGTTACTTATTAGACATAAATTTGTAATATTTACCACAGTCAAAACCTGACTGGGCAGTAACATGATTTTTTAGCATGAAGATAAATAAAATGGCACGTTTTTTAAGCAGATGTACTGTACGTGTGCAATCAATCAATCCTTTCACCTCATTCATTTCAGGGTTCTCTCTTTTCAGGTTTCCTGCAGCAGATATCACGGTTTTCACTGCTCTCATGCCAAAGTCATAGTGGTCCTACATGACATAAAGCACAACGCAAAACTTAAAGAAGCAATGCATAAGGTTTACTATGTATTCCTACATATTACTGTACATATAGAACATGAGACCTGGGAGCTGAGCTGCTCGGAGGACAACTTGAAGGTGCTGGTGATCTTTTTGGAGAGGACTTTTGCATCGCCGAAGCCAAACGAGTACAGGGAGATCTCAGCGATCATGGCGTAGTTTGGGACCATCATGGCAACCGGACGAAATAGAGCCTGAAGGACATTAAGTAAAATTGCGACGTATCTCATGACAAAACTTACCTAACTTGGGTAAATATAAGTGGTGGAAGTGTACCTTTAAATTGTCAGGTAGTTCAGTTCGACCTGCGTAGCCTGGGTTCATGGTGATAAAGACGGCGCAGGAGGGAACCAGCGGGATTTCTGATCCTTCAAATATAAACCGCTCCGCCTTTAAAACGGGACCACTTTATATTAATATCTGTTTCCCATTTTATAATCTTATTTATGTGTTTGCCTGTGTGTAGCTCACTCTCTGCTGCTGCGCCTTTTGGATGGTGGTAATCTGTTGAGCCACCACGGACAGCACCTCCACATCAATACGGTTGAATTCATCAAAGCACGCCCAAGCTCCAGAACTGTTTATATACAAAGACACATAATACAAGATATATATGATAGATATACAATACAGTACATTCAGCACCTGTACAGCAGCTTAAAAGGAGCACTAGGAATGCGTGCCTGACCTTGCCAGACCCTTGAGAAACTTTCCCATGGCGAGGAAGTCGAGCTGGTCAGAGCAGTTGAAGACGACGGTCTGGATGGCCAGCGCTTTACCCAGGTCCTTAGTGGTTTCGGTCTTACCGGTACCAGCTGGACCTGCTGGAGCGCCTCCGAACTTTAGGTGCAGGGCACCAGTCAGGGTTAGGTAACACCTGGATGAGACAAAGAAAGCAAGACGCATATTCAAAGCATGATGTGATTCAATTCTGAGCTGTGGATTGTCTGGGGCTATGGCGTGTTGAGTCTGTATTGATCTCCATCTACTTTTTTACCTGTCGGTCAGTGGTGTTATGACAAGTCGCCCAGAGTTACCGAGATACTCATAGCCGTAGAGAAATTCTGCATTCACTGCCCTGATATAGAGGTCATTTCTGTCCCAGTAATATCTACCAACACATGACAAACACAATGAGTTACACATACAATTGTTCTCCAGTTATCATAATAGGCGAACATAATTTATACTAATATACATTAGTACAGTGGAACCTTGGATTACGAGCATAATTCGTTCCGGAAGCGGGCTTGTATTCCAAAACACTCGTAAACCAATTCAAACCTTCCTATAAGAAATAATGAAAACATAAATAATTAATTCCACAGCCCAAAAAAATACAAAAAAATAATCAATACAATGTATAAAGTAAAAATAAAACAAATTAACCTGCACTTTACCTTTAAAAAAAAGTTAAATTAAATCCCAACAGATAAGTGTTTCCGTTTGTGTCGTGTATTTGTGTGTGTGTGTGTGTTTGTGTGTGTGTGTGTGTGTGTGTGTGTATGTGTGTGTGTGTGTGTGTGTGTATGTGTGTGTGGAATTAGCCCCTTCCTTCGCCTCGTCTTACACGGTAAAACTCCTCCTCCCTTCCCCCACCTCGCGTTTTAAGTTTCACAACAAACATACACAACGGAAACACTGTTTTAAAGGGAAAAAAAGAAATCTCTCTAATGACACTCGTATGAGCACAGCCTAACGGAATCACTGCTGTAAAGTAAAAACAAAAAACAAGTGAACCAGCACCTTACCTTTGAAAAGAATCGCGACAGAGCAGATTTTCTGTGTAGAGCAGAGTGTGTGTGTCTGTGTGAAGCCGGGGAGGGGGGGGATGTAAAGGAGAGAGAGTGTGTGTGTGTGTGTGTGTGTGCTGGTGTGTGTGTGTCAGTGTCAAAAAACTCGGCACTTGTAAACCGAGACATGCTTGTTTTTCAAGTCATAATGTATTAAAAATCTTTGCTCGTCTTGCGGAACATTCGTAAACCGAGTTACTCGCAATCCGAGGTTCCACTGTATTTATTTTATACACTAATATACATTATTGTGTTATCTCCTGACCTGAGCTGGCTGATCCACTCGAAGTCATTAACGCTGGCCACAGATTCATCCACCAGTTTGGCAGCAACATCTTTAGCGTGTACCTCGATCACGATGAGAGCAGAGAGAACAGCCCTCTGCATTCTAGACAGACGGCCTCTCACCAGCTGCACCAGGTCTCCTAGCTAAGCGCCAACACATACTTTTAAACACATAAGCTGTCAACAAACATTGTGCAATCCACTTTTGCTTATACACACACACAACACTGATCAGCCATAACATTACTGTATGACCACTCACTTAATATTGAGTAGGTCCCACCAAAACAGCAATGCACTGTGTGTTCTGACACTTTTTTATGGAGATCAGCATTAACCTTTTCATCAAGAGAGAGAGAGCTACAGTAGGTCTTATATTGGATCAGAGTCCCTGGACCAGCCTTATTTCAGTGAGCCTTGGCCGCCCATGACCCTGTCACCGGTTTACTGGTTTTAATTCCTTGCAAAAGTCGTCAAGCCATCGTAGTTTGCCCCCTTGTCAAAGTCATGAAATCCTTACGTTTGCCCATTCTTTCTGTTTGCAACACATCAACTTCAGGGACAAGACGTTCACTTGCTGCCTAATATACCCACCCACTTCCGAGATATTGTACTGTATCTGTAGCTACTGTGTGAAGGGACAAATTGTGATGGCTAGACCACTGGATCGGAGCGACTCCAAAACTGCAGCTCTTCCCAGGCTGCAGTGGTCAGGACATAGTAAAAATGATCAAGGTGGTCCAAATGATTATGCAGGTGGTCATAATGTTAAGATTGATCGTGAGTACTGTATATCACAGACTCTGATTTATCTCTCATGCACTACAATAAATTAGAGCTGGATTCTCATCATCATCATCATCATACTTGTGTCTGGAGCTGAGGGTACAAGCGATCGGCGAGGTCTCCATTCTCTAGCGACTCTGAAACTTCCAGGGTCCAGAAAGTCTGACATCCAGCGATGACCACCTGCCCCGGCCACGACAGCACCCAGTTAGTGCGGGGTTCCTACAAAAAGAAACAGAAAGGATTACAATGGAGATTTAGATATAATGCAGCATTCATACAGAGGCATCACTGTGACTTTACTTCTGATTTTAAGTTTCAAAAAGAGATTATATCTATTACCCTGCACCACTGGGTGAGGTTTAACATTTCTTTTACCTCTGGGCTGCCCCTGATAGACTGACCTCGGGATAAACCTTGAGGGAACGCTCAATGTTGTCACGCAGACTCAGCCTCATGATCTTCTCCACCTCACGCAGCCAGTCCTCCACATTCCCAGTAGGAGACACGGGGAGGTAAAGCTGGACTTCCTCTCCCTCTCCAGAGTACATGTGTGTGATTTGCAGGTCCGGTTGGAACTTGAGCTAAAACATTACAGAATTGATGATATAAAACATAAGCTATAGTCATATCTGAGGAAGGTTTGCTGCATTTGGTTCGGCTTATTTAAATTGTGATATTAATTGTGTGTGTGTTGCAGACTGACCCGTGCGATATTCTCAAAGCATTTGCGCAGATGGGGCTGCACTGCTGTCGGATCTTTGGTCTGAGACAGGATCTCCAGCAACTCATCATCAGACAGGAAGTAGAATCTGTAATCAGAAAGGTAGAAATATCAGGAAACCTGAAATAATGTGAATAATAATAAGTAAATAAGTATTGTATAAAAATACAACACATATTCATGCTAGAGCACTGTTGAATTTTTGAATGGGATTTGGTCAAAAGCATTGCTGATGATTAGTTTTCTACAGTAGTGCAGCTGCACATTACTATGATGGATATGTAGCATATCCATCATAATGACACGCTAACATACTCTAAGGCTAATAAGAAACAGAGTAATAAATGTATCATTAATGATATGGTGACATTTTCTGTTGGAAATATAGATTTAAGTGGAAGGAGTCTCGAGAGCCAATTCATTCCACACTGCCATGGATTGCTTTCCTATAACAGCATGTCCGTAAGTGTTTTACTCCATACACACTGATGATTGGTAATGGATTGCTGACCTGGGAAAGGCTCCCCGTTTGGTCTCCAAATAGTCACTCAGTCCCTTCTGCACCTGCTCCAGCAGCTTGTTGCATTCTCTCAGGTTATTCAAGAGACGCTTGTCAGGGCAAAGGTCAATGACCTGAGTACGAGAGATCACACAGAGTTACACCCACTTCACTGTAAATTGCGACATAACATGCATGCACACCCAGAAAAATAAAATAGCTCAAACACATACATTAAAAACATATTATGAGGGTGTATCAAAAAGTTCCGAGACTAGTTTTATACAGTATCATGCCAGCAGATGGCAGCACAAGGCCATATGCACAGTCACAGTCACAGGGAGCACCGACCTTCATAAGTCAGCGTGCCAAAAGACATCATCCTGTGTACATCGGGAGCTGTGTAACTGGTGACCATGTGCGTTACCAGGTCTGCTATTCCAGTATGGACAGCAAATTAGAACAAATCTGCCCCAGAGACATTTGACGTGAATCGGCAAGTTTGCTGCGATCTTTGCTGAGGTGTTTTGAGTGGCACAAAAGCATCAAGAGCAGATTCAAGAGTCGGCGATCAGGCAATCCACAACAATGCTGCCGTTGTGGGTGTGTCATACAGAACAGTTCAGGAGATCATCACGTGTGATTCGCACCTGTGCCGTCTCACTGCCAAGTTCGTCCCCAGGCTGCTGACCCTGGAACAGAAGGAATGTCGCATCAAGTCTGCCAAGAACTTCGTCAGCGTGCCCTGGATGACCCGTCCTTCATGTCGAGGATCATTACCACTGATGAAACTCGCACAGGTGCACAGGTACGACCCTGAGACTAAGCAACAGTCTTCACAGTGGAAGAGCCCGTCATCTCCACGACCGAAAAAGGCATGGTCATTGGTTTTTCTTCGACATTCGTGGCATTGTGCATCAATAATTCATCCTCAGAGGCCAGAACGTCAATAGCCAAATCTACTGCCAGGTTTTAAAGTGTCTGAGGGAGGGCGTACGGATCTGTAACAACCGAATCTCAAAACTTTTTGATACCACTTCGTATATATAATATACACACAAATACCTTAAACCTAGATGGAAGATCCTGGAGAGAGAGAGAGAGAGAGAGCGAGATGAAGATCACCTGTCTGTTTTCATATGCAGCCCTCATCACTTTCCTCCAGGTGCGTTCCATGGTCTGGTATCTCTTCCCTTCAACAGGCAGCTGTCGGTTGATGTCGTCTGAGCTGAAGATTGGCTCCAGGTAAAGCCAGGAGCGCTGGCACATCAGCCACTCCTCCAGGACATCCTGACAACAGGGGTTACGTAAAACATGCTCAGAATGTACGGTCTCTATCAGACTGTGTCTCTCAAAATGAGGTGAGACCGGAATCAGAATTTATTTGATGAATAAAAACATCACGGTTATACCTGAGTCATCCTCAGCTTGCTCTCCCAAGTGGTGATTCGTTCCTCAAACACCTTCTTGTAGGGAGAAAATGACATGCTCTGGGTCATCACGATGTGGTCGTCCAGCAGCTGCGACGCCTCGTCGGGACTCTTCATGATATAGGTGCCCGTCTCCTTATACGGCAAAATCTCAAACGCGATCGAGGACCACTCTTTTTGCATCTTGTCAAGAGCCTAATCTCACACGGATGGTAAATATTAATCTGACCAGATGCACATGAGTAGAGCATGACTGTAATACAATCTTTTTTTAATTAATTGAGGATTCATGTGATGTTTCGTTGTTTATCTCAAGGTTTGTCATTGATTTCTGATATATAAAGCATATTCTGTTAAATTACCTGTTCAATCGCGTACTCTTTGCCAGCCACCTCTGCAACCTGTGCAATCTCATCTATGTGCTGAGGCAGGCCAAGCTCCAGGCACTCAGAGAGTGTGAGGTCGGATTTGTTCAGCACGTCCACGTTGAGGCGTTCGGACAACAGGGTCCAGTGGCGGCTCCGCATCCCCGGGTTCCTCAGGCCCTGAATCAAGGGGATTTGTGGCTGGAACTTCTCGATCATGCCACGGATGAGGGAAGCCACTTCCTGACAGCCTGTTAAACATAGTAAAGAAATAGTAAGAACAGCTCTTCTCCTTCTCCTACGTGAACGCTTTGTCTCAGGCGTGTAGACGTTTTACTTACTCGGTATGTCTTTGAACTGTTTGACACACTTGTGCATGGTCTTAAAGGCGTCGCTGACATTGCGCTCCAGCTGTTCTGCGTCGATAGAGGACAGCGGGTCGTTCATCCAGCTGTCGTTCCAACGCTGCCAGTCAGACGTGGTCAGCCATAGGTCCCGGAAAGGCTGAAAGTCTCGATTAAACTTTTGCACCCTGTCATACTGGTCCGAAGAAAGAACAGACAAATATAGATCCAACAAAGTCAAACTCAGGATTTTCTAAAGCATTGCACTACACTTATTTGGCGTGGTGAAGCCGTGATATATGTTAGGGCTCAAAAACATACATTAGTGACGGGGAGGCCGAAGAGGCGCTCACGGTTGTTGTAAACCTGCGCCAGGCTCTGACACTCCTTCAGCTGCTTTGAAACCCGACGCACTTCGTTTGCCACTTCGTGTGCGCAATCGATGTCTGTGTAGTTAGAAAAGCCTGAAACCATCATCTAAAACACACACACACACAAAACTTAACAAGGTAACTCTTAAAACCTTTCAAGTATACTGCAATAAAAAAAGACGAATCCAGGGAACCACATGTGAACGTTTGCCGGGGAGCTCTGACCTCCAGGGATTGCAGAAGCTCATAGAAATTCTTCTGGTCAACCATCTGGATCTTCTGAAAGCGTTCTTCATCTTCTATGTGCTGTAAGCGCACACTTTCAATCTGATTGAGGATCTTTTGAGGCCAGGCCATTGCGGTCCATCTTCGTATGACAAAAACATTTTAGTCATTAGTATAGTGATCGTGAACCAAATATCCTTTTTTGTTTTTGATTTGTACAACAAGCTAAGTGTATTGTGTATGTTGAAACGAGTGCACAAGTGTATTTGATCATCGACTGATCAGCAAATCAAAATTAGCAAAAAAAAACAAAAAAAAAACAATGCAGCGTACTTTCCGCTGAAATCTTCATTGGTGAGATTGTAGTAGAACTCGTCTAGAAGCCCGTAGTCAGCCATGGATTTGGACAAAAACTCCTGTACAAGCAAACGTAAGTACAGAAAATCCATTAGACACACATTAGACACAACGGCACTACAATCAGAAATCATGCTAAAATGAACTTTAACAAGTAATATCTCTTTACTCCATGGAGCTTTAACTGCTCTGGGATCTGTTTCATCCACTCCCTCTGGTCCGCCAGCTCTTCAATGCAGTTGGGCAGCTCATCCAGCTTCCTGTTGATCACCCTGAACTCCTCACATGCCTGAAAACACAATATACCAGTCATTTATTCATTCTGGCCTGGAGCCCATCCCAGTAGGCTTAGGGCATGAGGCAGGGACTGGGTGACAAACCATCGCATGGCACAAACACATACACATAATCATATGCTCATTCGCACACTATGGACAATCTGGGAACACCAATTAGTCTAATTTGCATGTCTTTGGACTGTGGGAAGAAACCGGAGTGTCCAGAGGAAACCCACCAAGCACGGGGAGAACATGCAAACTCAACACACACAGACCCCAAGGTGGGAATCAAACCCGGACACTGGAGGTGCAAGGCAAGAGTGCTAACCTCTAAGTCACTGTGCCGCCCATAATATGGCAATTTAGGTAAGCATAGGAAAAGTTGTGAACATGTACGGTGTAATACTGTGAAACTTGCCTCCTCCAGTTGCTCGCGGAGCCTGAGAGCAAGCCGGTCCATCACGGCTTTGGCTAGCGCGTGACATTTCTTAGACAGATTCTGCTTCACATAATCCACGTTCACCAAGAAAGCCCCGATCACGATGACGGAGGGGAGGGACTCTTCCAAAATTTCTTTCTTCTTTAGATGTCTCAACACCTCTTCCTTCAGCTCCTGAGGAGTGCTGTTCTCCTTACTGTAAAGCCTAGCATACGGGTACAGAGATTAAAGAAGACACAGGCATAGACTTAATAGACAGACGTGCATGATATCTATGAATTTAAAGCATTCACAACTGCCGCAGATTTTACTTAGTTCGAAAGTCGATCTGGTTCAAAAAACAAAAAACATTAATTAAATGTACTCCATCAGAAACTCAATCTACTATTTTGAGCCTACCCTTGATCTCTTTGTGAAACTCATTCACGCATCATCTATACTGCTTTATAATGTCTACAGGTCTGCAGGGGGCCGGGAGCTTAGACCAGACGACTTAGGGCAAGAGGTGCCAATCCATTGCAATCCAATGGATTGGCACCCCATGCCCTAATTCGCCTGGTCTAAGCTCCATAAGTCAATTGGTCTAAGCTTCCGGCCCCCAGGCAAATCCTCCTCATTTAATTTGGAGGAAACCAGAGTACCCTGAGGAAACCCACCTAGCACTGGGAGAACATTCAAACTCAACATGCACACAGACCTCAGGTGGGAATCGAACCCGGACCCTGAAGGTGCAAGGAGACAGTGCTAGCCACTAAACCACTGTGTGGCTCCCTTTGTGAAACCTAAAGAGGTAAAAGCCAGCCATGTATATTGTGGTTTGGAGACAAGCACTACGAAATATTTCGCTAATTCTAGTGTATCATGAACATGCTGGGGATCATGCATTTTGTACGAGATGAACCAAATAGACAACCAGAACACTACCAGTCAAAAGTTTGGACACACCTTTTCCTTTAGTGGTTTCTCTTTATTTGTATTTTTTTTCAACATCGTACATTAATACTCAAGATATCCAGCTAAGAAATGCAGCCATGAACATTAGATCACTGCATCAGTCCTTTGGTCTAATGAGTCCAAATGTAAGACGTCTGACCGTCGTGTCCTTGTTAGACGTAGGTGTGGTTCCTATTGTGAAGCGTGGAGGTGTGATGGTGTGACCGTTGGTGACCTAGTCAAAATTGACAGCTCACTTAACCAGCATGGCTACAGTATCTCAGCATTTTGCAGCTACTGTATATGCCATCCCATCTGGTTTGCACCTTGTGGGACCATCATTTGTTTTCCAGTAGGACAATGACCCCAAACACACCCCTAGACTATGTAAGAGCTATTTGTCCAAGAAGGCACGTGATGAGACATTGGACTACGATTCAGAAGGTCCCATGCCAAGTTGATTTTGAGCAAGGTCCTGAACTCTCAACAGCTCAGATGTATAATGAGATAAAAAACTAAAAGTCGCTCTGCATAAGGACGTATGCCAAATACTGTAATGTAAGATAATGACCTGGCCTCCAAAATCAACCAATCTAAATCTTGTTGATCTAAATTAGCTGAGATGGTTTAGATATGAAAGCTGGACCGGAGAGTAAAGGAAAAACAGCCAACAAGTGTTCAATTCCTTTGGGACTCTTTCCAGATTGTTGGAAAAACCGTTCCAGGTGAAGACCTCATGAGGCAAAACAAGCTATCATCAAAGCAAAACTTTGCAAAAATCGAAAATCTAAAACATATTCATGGTTATTTAGCACGTTTTTGTTGACTACTGGACATCAATCCGTTTGTTTTGAGTCGTAATTCCAATAACTTCACTATTAATATACAATGTTGAAAACAAGAAAAATAACGAAAACCAGTGACTAAGAAGGTGCGTTCAAACTTTTGATGTGGACTAAAGGCTTAGAAAAAAAAAAAGATTTAGAAAGTGATGTAGTTTAAATTGAGCTGTACTTTAGAAGGGTGTCGATGTCAGAGTTGTGAAGCTCGAGGTAGCATTCGTATTCACAAGCGTAGGCTTGGAGGGGGACGGTGGCCCGGAGCAGGGCACTGCCCACTCTGTCTTTCACCTCCATCACTTCTGGCTCATACAGTCCCACTGGCTCCAAAAGTGGAACCCCACTGATAAACAGGTTCTGCATGATGAACTAAGGCAGACATAGAACCCGAGAACACAGGTAGTGAATGATACTTGAAACTTGAACTGTCCTCAATCGATCACAGTCGATCAGTGGACATGTAGGTTACCTTTTCCAGCTGAGGGACACTATGAGTGCAGAGGATGCCTTTTTCTAATATGGTCCTCATGGAGGTGTCAAAGTTCTCTAGTGGGGTGCTGTAATGAACCCCGCTCTGGTCCAGGACCAGGTCCACAAGAAACAGCGGGATCTTCTTTGGTCTGTAAACAATACCGTTGTCAGAAAGCATGTGAGGCATCTTTTAGGCGTCTTCATTCTTGCATTCCTATGCCTAATCATTTATAAAGGACCTTGGAAATACAACTCAGGCTCTTCTAAGAGGCATGTTCTAAGACACCTTGTTCAACAAACAACAATAATATGTGAGTCTAAAACACACTGTCTTACTTGAAGGGACTGTGGATGAGGTCAGCCCCCCAGGTTAGGTCTGGAGAACACTGCAGCACACACTGGCAGGAATCTAAGACCAGCTGAGCCAGGCAGGAGAGCGAGTCCTGCACCAAGGATCGCAGGGTGTCCTGGAGTCTGTAGCATATCTGCCTCATCAATCGACACAGCTTGGACATGCAGTACACCTGCCATGACGACTCGCTTAGATTGTACCAGCCAGGTCCGATGTTGCGCAGGCTGGAGCGGATCCCCCTACACAGATTGGTGACCCAGGTCTCACTCAGGAAAAGCTGTACCTGAACAGAGAGAACGGTGTCACTGAAAAGCATATTACAGCGCTTTTAAGGTGTATAAATGTCCAATCAAATGTGTGGTGTTACCTGTGTGTGTATCTGTGACTGTACAAGATCAAACTCGTCCAGGCGAAGAGTCTTGTTAAAGGTGACCTGGAAGAGGGTCATATCTGCCACCCTGTTACACTCGGTTTTGACGGCAGACAAAGCAGAGATCACTTCTGGCTTCGTGAGCTGGGTGAGGAAAATGAATCTGGTACGGTTCTTCCCAAATGGGTAGTCCGGTACAAACACACAACCTGCACAAGTGCGTGCCATCAGTGTTACACCAAAAAGAGGATCGAAGTTTTAATAAACATAACACACACACACACACACACACAAACCTTTTTTGGGAACTCTCTCCGGTTCTTTCTCAGGCAGTGTGATGTGTGGGAACTCTTTGGGATCGTCCTGCACAATCTTATCAAGACTCAAACGGTTCATGGTGCGGGCGTACTCCAGCTGAACCTCCTTCTCTAGATGTTCCATGCACTGCTGAACACTGTGTTTTATGCAGACACATAGGTGCATATTACTTTTGCTCTACAAACAGTATAGGTGTACAAGTGATTAAAGAAAACTGATCCAATTGCTTGCCATGTAACCAACATGAATTAAATCAGGACAAGTCCTGTTCATATGATGCAAGTTCTTGACTCCAATTTACATTTAATCCTAATGGCCATGACACTTTAATAGTTTTGTTATGAGGGTGAGTCAAAATTATTCGCACTCTGGCTGTAGAATTTATTTAAATTAACTTTTAGAAAAGACAAATACATGATTTTTTAACATAATCTCTTTGCTTTTCAATACGCTTTATCCATTTGTCAACAAGCTTTTGCATTGCCTCATAAATTTATTTTTATTTTTTTGGGATTTTTCCCCGATTTTCTCCATAATTTAGTCGTGTCCAATTCCTCCCTGTCACTAGGGGGCTCCCACATTAAGGCTACTACTACAACTCAGCCGGGAGGGCCGAAGACTATCACGTGTTTCCTCTGAACCACGTGACGCCAGCCGACCGCATCTTTTCGAACTGCTCGGTCGCGCACCGTTGGGGGCGGCGTAACACACTCGGAGAACAGCGCTATCCGCTCCTTCCACTTACTTAGTGGTCCCACATTAATAACGGCTGTACAGCCAATCAGGGGCGTCTGTGAGCTCACGCAACGGAGAGAGCGGATAGCGCTGTCCTCCGAGTGTGTTACTCCGCCCCCAACGGTGCGTGAGCGAGCGGTTCGAAAAGAGGCGCTAACTAAGTAGTAGTAGCCTTAATGTGGGAGCGCCCCCTAGTGACGGGGAGGAATTGGACACGACTAAATTAGGGAGAAAATCGGGGGGAAAAAATAAAGTTTTGGCAGAGTGTCAACAGTGTCAACAGAAGTGTTTGGACGTGCATCGTCATGCAAGATCTCGACGCCCTTGGATATCAGTCCTCCGTGTTTAAACCTGAAATTTAGACTTCAGCTTTTCAAAATAATCAAAATAAGCGTCTCACTGTAACGAGTACTGTTGATTGTTGAACATTTAACCTGATGATGTTCCAATACTTCTGGCCCTTGAAAATCCCAGAAAACTGTAAGCATTGATGAATTTTCCAGCTGATGGTTGACTTTTTCTCAGCCTGGGATTGAGGATGTTTCCATTCCATTCTCTGACGTTTACTCTCAGGCTCATGGGGATGAATCCGAGTCTCGTCACCAGTAATGATTCTCTTTAAGAAACTTTCATCTTCATTAGAATATCAGTCAGAATTTTATTTTCGAATATTCATACGCTTCTGTTTATGCTTTTCCGTGAGTTTTTCCGGCACAGGGTACACCCTCAGACCTGGATCAACCTGAAACACTGCAGGTTGCTCTTTTTTTGTGAAAATCACAAGAGGGGAATCCATTTTTCCTAACATCGCAGTAACAAATGAACTGATGTAACACATTCACACCTGCACAGCAGTGACTGGGGAGACAGGAGTCTTGAACGGAAAGCGCCGATAATGCAGTGCGGTTTTTTGACTCACCCTCATAAGTTGATCTGTGCAATCATAAGAGAATCTATAACTTAAAAGAGTCTGTTCTCTCCTTTTCTCTCTCTCTCTCTGGTTCTCTCACAGTGATTTTTGGAGTCTCTGATTGCTGAGGGCGAGGGTTTTGATGCGCTGGAGGCTGGAAGGATGCACCGCAGGGCCGCCGCTCCACATGGGCATGCAGTCTATAGAGAGATTGTAGAGCAGCAGAGACTCAGCTTTGCGCCTGGCTTGGCAGGCGAATTGGACCCTCTGAGCAAAGATATGTGGGTCCTCTGCGCAGAACTGCAGCCGGATCCGTGGAACCCAATACTGATTTGATTCCAAAGGTTCTGGGATGAAGAGCGGGAGAGGTATAGTCAGACAACTGGTGTGCACAACGTATGGTCATAAATCAGAATTAGAATCAGAAAGAGATAGATTACGTACTTGGCAGGTCTGATTCTGATTCTGATTAAATGTATAATCCACAATTTGGGGAAAGTTATCAACAACTCAGTCAAATGATGTTTTCTATGAAGCCTTAAATAGGCATAAAAATGGCAACAAAAAAAAAAGATTGGCAGGCGGGTACATATGCTTCCTTATCATGACAGCTCAATGTCATTTGTTTTTGTTTTGTTTTTTTGTCAGGATGTCAAAAACTGGTGATCATATCATTAAATGTCCAGTAACAGTAATCCTGACAGCTTGAAATAGTTCTGTTAGATGTCACCAAATAGTACAGTGGAACCTCGGATTGTGAGTAACTCGATTTACAGGTGTTCCGCAAGACGAGCAAAGATTTTTAATACATTTTGACTTGAAAAACGAGCATGTCTTGGTTTACGAGTGCCGAGTTTTTTGACACCGACACACACACACACACACACACACACA
The DNA here is from genome assembly GCA_003987875.1 of Clarias batrachus. NCBI lineage: Eukaryota > Metazoa > Chordata > Actinopteri > Siluriformes > Clariidae > Clarias > Clarias batrachus. The sequence goes on from QMIH01000536.1 coordinate 367,214, forward strand.
CACACACACACACACTCTCTCGCCTTTACCCCCCCCCCCCTCGGCTTTACACAGACACACACACTCTGCTCTACACAGAAACTCTGCTCTGTCACGATTCTTTTCAAAGGTAAGGTGCTGGTTCATTTGTTTTGTTTTGTTTTTTACTTTACAGCAGTGATTCCGTTAGTCTGTGCTCACGTGAATGTCATTAGAGAGATTTCTTTTTTTCCCGTTAAAACAGTGTTTCCTTTGTGTGTGTGTTTGTTGTGACACTTAAAAAGCGAGGTGAGGGGAGGAAGGAGGAGTTGTACTGTGTAAGACGAGGCGAGGGAAGGCGCTAATTCCACACACACACACACACACACACACACACACACACACACACAGGCTGTTATCTGTTGGGATTTATTTGAACTTTTTTTAAAGGTAAAGTGCAGGTTAATTTGTTTTATTTTTACTTTATATATTGTATAAATTATTTTTCTGTATTTATTTTATTGTATTTATTTTTTTGGGCTGTGATTTGGTTTACGAGTTTTTTGGAATACGAGCCCACTTCCGGAACGAATTATGCTCGCAATCCAAGGTTCCACTCTACATTAAATCCCTGGGCACTTACCCAAACCTCTTTGTGTTCCACCTAAAACAGGTTTGCCCTCGCTGTCCCTCACACAACCATTCTGATCTGCCTTTTGCACCATATACTGATTTCTCCCCGGGCAGTAATCCAGAACCCCGACAGACTGCCATGTATACTCTGTAGTGCTCGTGTTTTGCTCCTCTACACCAAAGAAATCACAAAGAGAAAGAGAGTAAAAGAGAGAGGAAGGGAGAAACTCAGGTCTTTGACCTACCTCAACTCAAAATTAAAAATTTAACTCCATTAAAATCCAGAAAAGAAAGGTCTGTACAAAATCAGGTCAATAGTACATCATCTAACGAACTCTGGTTTGAGAACGCTCTGTACCAGCAGACGTGGCATCGTGTGTCGGCAGAAAGGCTTTGGCAGGGACGGGTTTTTGGTCGCTTAAGCCCTGCTCACACCCCAGAGCTAGCCAGTCTTTGGGCGTTCGGCAATCAAAATCCTCGTTATCAAACATCTGGAAATCCATAAGCCCAAAAAAAAAACCACACAATTCAAAGATACTAAAGCATTCTATAGTCTACAAGGAGTGAACATATCAGTCATAGAGTATACACATTACTCTCATAGTGAGACACATTAATAGGCTTACCTCCAGGGGCAGGTAGAAGGCTCCAGGTGAGCTGACCACTTCAGACATAGACTGAAAGGAGATCTCTGGTCGATCCTCACAGCTCGTGGTTCTGGGTACCAGCTGACTGGAGTCGATGCCGAGATCAGCCAGAAGCTGGGCGATGTCTAACTTCAGATACTCTCGTCTCAAACTTAAAAAACAAAGGCTTGTTAAAACTTATTCAATTTGAAGTTGTTGAATAGTTCTGGAATGGAATTTAGCAATATAGCACTCCCTGGAGTAGATAGGGTCACTGCCTTGCTCAAGTGCTCAGTTTGGCAATGCAGGGACTTGAACCATAGACCTTAGGTTCAAATACCCACAGCCCTAAGCGTGTGAGCTACCACTGCCCTTCAATATGTGGGCAAATGTTTGTGGGTACCCGTTTATTCCCTCCTTTTTGCTATAATAAGCTCCATTCTTCCAGGAACATGGCTGTGGGTACAAGAGCATTCAGGTACAAGAGCATTATTCAGGTGAGACACTGATCATGAGCATAGAAGCCTGGGATGTGGTCAGTGTTCCAGTTCATTTCAATGTATTCAACCTAAACACACCAGGTCTTTGTCTACAGGTCTACTTCATGATGGAACCAGTTCGGGTTTCTTAGTTAAAGTAAAGGAAAATGCTGCAGCATACAAAAAACATTCGATACAATTGTATACTTCCAACTTAGAGTTTTCAACACTCACATCCACATACACCACCACATGCGTTTTGGACATGGGCATACTTTACATATGCGATAAAATGATCAAATAGGGATTTGAGCTCATATAAATGATTTAGGACATGATTAAGTACTCCAATACTACTCAACTTTTGCCTGTCACAAAAAGCAATCATAGCTAATTCTTCTCACTTCTCGAGCTCTATCTTGCGGGGCCACTGTCCACGCGGACTTCTGTAGGGCATCTGTACTTTCGGTGAGTAAGCTCTTGAGGGAAAGTCCGTCTCCTGCAGGATCTGGGTAGTCGGTTTGCGTCTGTCCCTCTGTATGATACTGAGCACGTCAGCCGGGGTCTGGAAGGTATTTTTTACTGAGGAAGGGAAAATAATCAGAATAATATGAAGAAGATGAAAACATTTATTTTATTTGCATGCATAATAATACAGGATTTATGTACGAAGCTTGTTTACAGTTTTACCTTTGGGAGGGTCTGAGCCGCAGCTACCCCGCCATAGTAAACTGTGCTGGATCAATGCATCCTTTGTACAACACTGCAAACAGCACAGAAATAATAGCAATAATACTATATACAGTGCTGTGAAAAAGTATTTGCCCTTTTCTGAATTTTTTTTTTTTTGCATATATGTCACACTTCAATGATCATTACACAAATGTAATATTAGATAAGGACAACATGAAGATAAAAGATTACATGAATATATTTTTAATATAATATACAGTATGTTTATATTTAAACATTTTTGAAGATAATCTATAACACAATTTTAAAATTGCTGTATAATCTTATTTTAGAAGCTTTAACTTTCCATGCTTTGAGTAAAGCACGAGACAGAAGCGGTAGATTGCAGGGTTTTTGCAGAATGTTGAAGCCAAAGAAAGGACTCTTGCAGTCACTCCAGCAGTAAAAAAAAAAGAATTAAAGTATTAACATCCATGATGCGTTCTGTGAGATATTATGCAATTTTTTTACTGGGGTGAAGCTGAGAAATAATGACATGAGTATTTTGTGTATGAAAGAGATGTGTGTGTGTGTGTGTGTGTGTGTGTGTGTGTGTGTGTGTGTGTGTGTGTGTGTGCGTGTGTGTGTGTAAAGCTGTAGGTTCTCTTCAATCTGATATTTATTGAATATTTAACGCACTGTTTTTAAATCACACAGATTTCTATTGATTTCCAGGTCATGATGTTAAGGTCAGAGAACTGGGAAAGAGAGAGAAATATTGGAGCTGTTCTTTACTCAATAGCAGTAACTTGTGATGATTTTACCTGTGCATGTGTTTTGGTCGATGTTATGCCCTGCCCTCCAGGGGGACATTCACTCATGGGGGGCAGATCGTCCTCTTGGTCCTGCGGTGGAGTTGCTACTTCATCTTCTGGTCTGGCATTATCAGGAGCGTCAGGAACGGTTGGCTGCTCTTCTGCTGGGTCCATTGTCCTGCTGACAGTCAGACGGAAACAAGGATAGTGTTGATTTATATACAGTAAATAATAAATAGTAAGAGTGACAACATGGTCACAGTACGTGTGGGTGTGCAGTATGTGTTGAAAGGTTGACTGACAGTTCAAATGACATTCTAGTATATTGACATGAATTCAGTCACCAAAACCCTGTTTATCCCTTCAATTAAGGATCTATTCGACACAAAACACAAATATATACACCATACATATCTTCATATATTATAGTACATATGACATACAGCACTTTATGTACTGTATGTGTGCTTTATGTCATTCATACATACTATAATATATACAGTATAGTATATAATAATATGATGCATATAATAAACACACACCATATATACCATAAATATATTTAGATGTTATGGTATGTATGAAATGAAACACTTTTATATGTATGTAAAATATATATATTATAAAATAAAACATTTTTTATAATATTTTATCATGGTATATATATCAAACAAAAACACGCACACACCATATTTACCATTAAAGTTCATTAATTAGACATATAGTACAATTCTAAATTTATACGCACGTTAAATGCTCCCAAATGCTCAGTTTCCCCAATATAGTTTTTTTCTTTCCCACAGCATACCTTTACGCAACATGTAAATATTATAATTAGTAAAAAAAAATTCTATGTCGTAAATGAACTTTTCAGGCTTTTTCGAATCCGCGACTCCGGCGCGCGGCAACCGTTGCCAAGTAAACAAAGTTCCAGTAATGACGCGTTTGTGACGCGACGCTACGGCTTCCGCGGTACGCATGCGCAGTGCGCATTATCGCTCCACGATGGTTACACGTGTACAGCTGTTGGACTCAGTCTTATGTGAAGTGTAAATCTGAGGAAAACACTCATTAGAAAACATACAGAGGGTGTTTTAATGTAATTTATTACATTATAAATAGTACAATTAATATTAATTAGGTAAAACAATGCATAACTCACATCTGTTTTTTTTTTTCATTCCCATTTTTTAAAAATTTGATCAGTGTGGTGGTTTAAGATTTTTTCTGTTTTCCTATCATAAATTGCCTCTCCAACTTGCAAACAAGCCATCGTCACATGGGAAATTGCCTTAAAACACAACTTCTCTCATGTGGAATAATCAGCATATTACATAGAACAGAAAATGAAGGACTGGTATGATGAAGGTGTTATGTTTACCCCTAACCGTCTAACTGAAACTGGGGGTTTTATTAGGTATGAGGACTTAATCCACTCAAGGGCTGCATGGTGGTATAGTGTTAGTACTGTCATCTTGCATTTCCATGGTTGAGGGTTTGGTTTCTGCCTCAAGTTTGTGTGCATTGATTTTGCATCTTCTCCCCCTAAGACATGCAGATTTGGCTAATTGGTGTTCACAAATTGAACTGTATTATGTGAATGTTGACTGGAGATCCTACCACAAGATTAGGGAATAAATACAATGTTAATCACCTCCAGGGTCATAGGTGGATGGATGGAATCCACTCAAGCTTAAATATACACTCCATCCCCTATAGCTGTTAAAAGCACATCGTCCAAATTTCTGTATTTTATGACAGGTTTGCTTCCAGGTTTTCTTTTTCAGGAGTAATGACTAGGTCATTGACTGGTGAGGAGAATCTTGAAGAATGTTTCTGTTATCAGGAATGTTCTTGTTTCTATTCAGCATTCTTCTGGCATTGGAATGCGATCTTCCCTGATATCAACCAAAATATACAGACAATAAGCAATGGCAATAAGGTCAAAATAATTCATATTCAAATCTTACACAGATACAGTACTTGCAATGGATTTATCCATAAATTTAGACCAGATGTTTTCCCTATGTGAAGAAGAAGAAGTGAAATTGTTATCCCATCTTTTCTTTTTCTTTTTTTCAACTGAACTCCCTCAAGTCATGTCTGGCCCCAGATTTCCACACTCCACGCAGAATCAAAAGATCCTGGTTCCCATTACTGGAGAAAAGTGATCCTCTCTTTCTTGAATGCAGAATCTAAAAACAGAAATCTACTAATTTAATTACATTGTTTTGTCTCTTGGGGAAATGGGGAAATATCCCATTCACTCCGGCTTCTCTAAAATTTTTGTAAAGTATTTAAGAACCAAAAAGCTCTTCCTGTGTATTGAGATCTCATGAAAGCCATATATTTGAATGATTTAAAAAAAAAAAAATATATATATATATATATATATACATATATATATATATATATACATATATATATATATACCTTTGCTGCTTTGCCACTTGCCTTTCCCTAAAAAGGAATATGTGTGTTATTTTATGTCATATCGGTGTATAGAACGTATACTTTCATACTTTGCAATTAATTGGCACACTTGTCATTCTGCTCTGGGCATTGGTGGCTCAGTGGTGGGTTTCTTGCCTATTATCTGGAAGGACCAAATTCAACTCTCACCTGTTGACAGAAACCCCAGCACTGGATCCATTTCTGGTCCCAAGCCCAGATAAAATGGGGAGGCTGCCTCAGGAAGTGGCGACCCATCGACAAGAGCAGCCAAAAGACTATCAAGAACATGTCATATTACTCTAACTCCCCCGCTCCCACTATACAATTGTAGTGTGTTGTTTTGCTCAGTTGTAACCTTTATATGTTGTTATAAAATTAGAAATAAAAAAAAAATACCACAATGGTATGCGGAAATGTTGGATACACCCAAACACGGTGACCTTTAAACCAAAGGCCTAGATTGTGCGACATTTACTAAATAGTTTACGAACAGTGTAAATAATAATGGATGTAATGCTTGTAATGATGGACATATTTTAATTCCTTCCTCCTCTTTAGTTTTTCCCTGCTTTCAGAGGGTCCTCAAGGACAAATCCCACACTTGTAGGTGAAAATGTCACAAAATCCAGATCCTGGCTCTGGATTAGTGCACCTATACTGTAACAGTGTGCTCCTGGGCTTCTTTGGAAGAGAGCTCACTGAAGCACATAAGCTACATCAGATGTCCGAGCTCATATCATCATATATGAAGAAAAGGTATAAAGGTTCAAAGGTTACGCATTTAGGTGAGGTTCCAAACAGGACTAAATGCAGTAACTCTTGACTCTTGAGGGTAGCTTGTAACATTGTGTGATGTTAAAGAAGCAGAAAGGGTAATGGCTCAAAAATGATCCGGGGTCTATTAGGATGAAATGACTTGACTAATAAGACTACTTACAGAAACATGCTTATAAAAACCAATGCAATGCACCTACATCTGGATTCATCTGTGTTAAATCTGCTGTAAACATGGAGATCTGATGCATGACTGAAACTCTAGTAATAATGCACATTCAAAGTTTTGCTGCCATTCTGAAGCCACTGTATGTTGAAAAAACACCAGACCCCATTCTGGTACACCATGAGGAGGTGTAAGCACCTTGCTGCCATGTTGAAGGCCATGGGAAGGCCAGGATCATGTGCTGCATGCATGATTCTGACCGTATCTCATCAGCCTTGACATGCTTTTAAAGCTTTTTTTTCCACACTGATGTAATTTTTGCTGAGACATCAAAGCATCCACCGGAGCATGACACCATGACACCTCTCTCATCTCAGTCCTAATGCTGACTTCAGTCACTCCCAGGAGACCCGTCTGTACTGATCTGTAATGGAGAAAAGGAGAATCAGGTTGTTGAAATGGCATTATCGGCCGTGTTATCTGTACAGTTCAAGTACAGCTCCAGGCCTGTGCTGTTTTCTCATTAATTACTGGCATGTGTTCAGGTTTGTTGACACAATGTGCTCAGAACAGGGCCAGGAGGTCATGTCTGCTTAAGTGTGGCTCCTGTATTACAGTAATAAGAGCAGCATGTGCTTCGAGCTCTTCGTGTGCCTGATTCTCTCCCACGTTGTCACATTTTAAAAGGGCCACACTAAATGACCTATGTGTAGAATTCAGTCCCAGTAAAACTTCTACAACGGTCTGAGGGCCAGACTGTGAAGTGCTATCTACTGAATCTCTATCACAAATAAAATTCTGCAATACAGACATTTTATAAATGCTGATTCGTCTCATTTTCTTTCTATTTCATGCAAATGAGGCAATGCAAAAGTAACATAACAGAAGGTAGAAGAAATCAGAAACAAGCATCAAAACCAAACTCGAAGATCAAAAACTGAAATCAGAATCATATCTCAAAGATATGAAAAAAAACAAAAGTGAAAATAAAAAGCAAAAATCAAAGTCAATGTCAAAACCAGGCTTAATGATCCGTTCAGGGCCGAGGGTACAATGCCCGCCTCTGGTCTGTGTGCATGCAGTTTGCATGTTCTCCCTGTGCTTGATGTGTTTCATCTGCGTACTCTGGTTTCCTGCCACAGTCCAATGACTGGCAGTTTAGACTAATTGGCATTCCCAAATTGCCCATAGTGTGTGTGTGTGTGTGTGTGTGTGTGTGTGTGTGTGTGTGTGTGTGTGTGTGTGCGTGTGTGTGTGTGTGTGTGTAAATGTATTGTATAAAGGAACCAAATAGAATTAAACTGAATTGGGGAACGTTATTTCTCCATTCGGAAGTAATGCTTTGAATGGGCCAGTTGGTCTCTGAAAGCAAAGTCCTGCTAAGGGGAGTGAAAACCACCCAGCACATGATTGACATCAAACTACTGATCATTTAACACCTTCACCAGTGTAGATGTCTTCACAGAGCACATCATAATCGGAAACTCCTCCCACCTGAGTCACAAATTTTTTGACTTCCTTACAACCAGGAACAGCAGTTTTAGGTCAAGCTTCTTTCCCATAACCCTCACCCATCACCCATCAACATTGCTCTATCTATCTATAGTTATGTCTTTATAATGGATTTTTTTTTTCCAGATTTAGTTTGAATCATCATAAAGATTCAATATCACTTGGACCTTGAGCTCCATCATCCATCCATTCATCTAGGAACCTCTGTAGTCCAAATAGGAACCATGGAGGCCAATGTTGACCATATGTATTTATTCCCATTTTTTATATGACAATGTTGGGAGCTCCTGTAAACATTGACACACATTCACTCACTACTGGCAATTTGGGAACACCAGGTACTCTAATCTGCATGTCTTTGGACCGTGGGAGGAAACTCACCAAGCATGGGGAGAACATGCAAACTGTATGCGCACACACACACCCACACAGAACCCAAGATGGGAACCGTATCAGGACCCTGGAGGTGTAAGGAGAAAGTGTTAACCACTACGGCATCTTGTCGCCAAAGCTAAATCAGATCACCATTAAAATCACCATTTGACTCAAAATGGTGTCAAATGACATTACACATCCAGATTAAACCAGCAGGAACCAATACCAGCCTGCAGTTACAGTTACAGCATTACAGTATGTGCATGACCATGACGAAGCTGTGTAACCATTTAACTCATAAATGCTGACTTATGAAGTTTGTACATATGGTATATAAAAGTGTCCTGCCTGAACTCATTTAAGCCGATGTTTGTGTTATTGCTCTGGCATTCTAGTTAAATAAATGACTTAGGATAATGGGATTTATATAATATGAACCACTTGGTTTCAATAAAGCACCTCATAAACCTCATAAAACAAATCATGTTCTATGCTAAGCAATGTACTGAAAGAATTTGTGGAAGGAAAGTCAGTAAGGCTTGTTTTTGTGCCAGGCATTTCACAAGCTGACAAAATGCATTCATTTAGCTAATTGTGCTGTTTGAGCCCTGGGCCCTGGGATGAGGTTAACGAGCTCAGCCGTTACACGTACTGTGTATAAGACCAGCATTTGTGCTTCTTAACGGCTGAAATGTATACAACATCAGAGCAGCATTTGTCACCTTGATACCGCCGAGCTTCCACATCTTTTAAACGAGAGAAATCTGACGCCTCGTTACTGTGACGAGTCTCTTAATCCCTTAACACTGCATCTGTTAAACGTCAGACTTTTAGAACTGAGGGGAAATTTAAAGGTGACCCTGTGACCTCTGAGAGCCTGAAATGACCAAAGGGGTCAGTGTGGAGTCCAGGTGGACACCGGAGGACCTTGTAAAGAAGAAAGGAAAGGGGGGGGCTTTGTCCTGGTTGTTTTTCATTCTGGACGAGCAGGAGAGTCTTATAAATAACAAAAAAAAGTTTGGTCATAAAAATCATTGAAGTGTTTCTGATTCTATAAAGTGTCCATGCATGTCTTTGATGTCCCAACAGGTATGAGACTATCTGACATTACTGCTTTTATTTGAAACCCTTCCCTAAAGTTATGTCTGTTAGATTCCATCTTAGAGGTTCCATCCATGTAGTCCAACTAACAGTGGTAAGTCCTCCAGTCAATGTTCACAGAACTGTGGGAAGAAACCGGAGTATCCGGAGGAAACCCACCAAGCACGGGGAGAACATGCAAACTGTATGCGCACAGACTTTGATGCGGGAATCGAACCCAGACCCTGGAGGGGCATGGTGGCAATGCTAACCACTACTCCACCGTCCTGCTATAGTATTAATTAGCTGCATAAATTCGTTAATAAAGGTCCTTGATGAAGCACAGTACGGCAAACGTCTATGAGTAAGAGGTGCATGCATTCGTTTTTTTTTTACCAGTCGCGGTCAGGTAAACTCGTTTAATATGCACTGAGGGATGCTGGGATATCTTTTGCATTTCATTCAGCAGGGATATGATTTACAGCCGGTGATGTCCCGGCAGAGTGCAGTGAGAGGGTTCAGCAGAGACCTGGAGGAAATACTGCAGCATTCAGCTGGAACCTTTTCAGGAACTTAGGAAACCCCACTGGAGAATCTGCTCTTCTTGTTCAGGAGGGTTACAGTCTAAACCTTGATGAAAACCTGAAAGAGTTTTAACACTGGAAACTTCTGGACCATTAACTATAAATAAGCAGGAAGGGATTATGTTCGGAAATACTCGTTATTGTGATCATGGATTATCACTAGCTTTGGAATAGATCCAGTTTTATTTCTGCGCTACTGTACATTACTGCAATAATCCTCTCTTTTATGCAGCTGGTTCAGGGTGTTTGGACAGATGTCCTTGTGCGTGAGGGCCGTTGTACTGTTTCGACTCGTTGTAAGTTTGTCTTTAATTTCGTGTTTGAAAGATTTATCTTTTTATTTCAACCAAAACATTCTTCTCATTTTACCTTCTTATTGGTTAATCATTCTTAAATTAGAAAAAGGGTTTCATGACCAGGCACATGTGCATGCTGATCCCCTATTGGTGCAGATACACACACACACACACACACACACACACACACACACACACACACACACACAAACACATCAGAGTAAAATATGTACAATACACACACAATCTCTCTCTCTCTCTCTCTTACACATACACACACACACACACACACACACACACACATATTTTGGTCCATGTTCTGCAAGGGCACCTGGCTGTCAACCTGCTTCATCTGGACTCGGTCAGCATTGCCCAGGCTGACAGCTTGATCTGTGCCATTAATTCTCGCAGATCAAAGCAGTAAACTGAGCGTATTGCCTACACCGAAACAGCGTCCGCATGTTACTTACACACAAAGACCAGGTTTTTACATGCAACCATTCAAAGTTACTGTAGGGAATTCACACACACGCCACACACACATACTGTACACACACACACACACTCATACCAAGCACAGTGCTGTGAATGGCTAGGGAGTGATGGCTGTTTTCCCCCAATCTGATCCAGGACAGAGCTACATTTCTGTCTTTCACCACACCTGAAAAAAAAAAATGAAAAAAAAGTGTATGTAGCAGGGAAACACTAAGGACACAGAATTTGAACGAATAACCAGACAGTTTGTGACATTATATTTTACACATATAGTGCATTTTACTGTAGTATTGTTCATTTAAGTTATTAAAACACATGATTCATTTACTCTTTTTTTTTCACAAGATGTTTATTTTACTTGGTGTTTTAGTGTAACACAGTATATCTGCTTGCATTTTCAAAATTCTTTTTTTTTTGGAGGATCACAATACAGGACGGGTTTAAAGCAAAAATCACATTGATTTTTTTTATTTATTCCTTTTTCAGGAATGTAAACCTAAACCTGCATATATTTGTTTTCCACAGTATAATTGTGATTTTTTCAGTTAAAGTATATCAAAGTGATTTTTGTTTTGTTTTTTGTTTTCTTTTGAGGGGAGAGGGGGGGGCACATCAAAGAACTCATTCATCCATGTTCTATAGCACTAATACAGGGTTCCAGAAGACTTTGGGCACATAGCAAGGTAAACCCTGGACAGGTTGTCAATCCATCTCAGGGCACAAATACATATGCACACACACACACACACACACACACACACACACACTATGGCCAATTTGGGAACGCCAATTAACCTAATCTGCATGGGGAGAACATGCAAATTCTATGCACAGACTCAACGCGAAATCACACTTTGTCAGCATGCAGCGGTCTAGTTGATTTTTATTAGCTATTTTAGCCACTTTGAAGAAATTGAAAAAGTCCAACGTCCAACCATATCATGGACAATTGACTAGATTTGATTAGATCGGTGGAGAGAAAAATATTTGCTGTCTCTTTAATTGCACCGTTTTTTGTTCGACCTGTATCTGGTTATACTGTACTGTACTGTATGTAGCAGCTCCCTCTCAGATCAGCACTTCTGGAGGATACCCCATGATAGAAACGTGATCAAATATTCAGCTCAGACAAACAGTTAATTCAGCATCAGGCACATTCCGAGAGAGCGATTTTGGTCGAAGCAGAGGCATGCTGTTCTCCTGTTTTACTGTAACGAGCTGCTGAAAAAGTTCCCTGCATGTGGTCTGGCCAGAGGCCAACTGTTTTCTCTGCACAATAAATCCTGGGCAATTACCGCCACTTCAATTAAGTGTATAAACGCGACTCAAACCAAAACGAGAGGCCAAATATAGACGCTGGTATGCGCATGTGTTTTACGTTAGAGCTCTTTAACATGTTTCACCTGAGGGGCTCATGCACGAGCTGATAGAGCAGCAGTGAAGAGAGCCGATTACACACAAGTAATCAAACCGAGTCGAATTTTATTCCTGTTTAATAGATGAATACAACCACGGAACCGGGAAGTGAGACTATACACCAGACTATACAGATGTTCTGCTCTGACACATTTGGACGAGGATCTGTTTTTGATGGAGTCGTTATAGATAAGGGCGTCTACTAAATACTAGAAATATGTAAGGGAGCGGTCAAGTCAAAGCAGGACTTTTGAATTTGCAGAATAACAAAACACAGTCATGAGAGTAAAAACTCCCTTTATTTCTCTATATAATCCCCTGCTACACTAATTTCACTAGTGCTTGGACATCATAAAGGTAGAAAATGTTTATTAGTACACTGGAGCCATGATCGGTGTGCCTGCTTCATGTCTGAAACGCTGGCCTCCCAGGAACTCCTTTAATGACCCAACCATGTGGAAATGGCTTGGAGCGAGGTCAGGACTGAACGCGGTGAACAATTGTGACAGATGCGTCTGTTTTACAAGTTATCTGTCGATTTTAAAGCTTTATGCCTTCGTTCATGAGAAATGGCATAAAAAAGTAAATGCCAAAGAAATGGCAAAAGTCCTGATTTGACTTGAACACACCTCACATATGCACATATGATATACATGGGTTGGACAATGAAAATGAACCACCTGGTTTTAGATCATAATAATTCATTAGCATGGTGTAGGGCCCCCATTACAGCCTCAATTCGTCTTGGGAATGACTGGTACAAGTCCTGCACAGGGGACAGAGGGATTCTGAACCGTTCTTCTTGCAGAATAGTGGCCAGGTCACTAGATGATGCTGGTGGAGAAAAACAATCCCTGACTCGCTCCTCCAAAACACCCCAAAGTGGCTCAATATTATTTAGATCTGGTGAGTGTGCAGGCCATGGGAGATGTTCAGCTTCACGTTCATGTTCATCAAACCACTCTGGCACCAGTCTAGCTGTGTGTATTGGTGTATTATAATCCTTTGTATCCTTCAGCATACAAAGTTTGAACCATTGGGTGCACATGGTCCTCCAGAGTGGTTCGGTAGTCCTTGGCAGTGACGCGCCAATCTAGCACAAGTATTGGGCCTACAGTAGGGAATGCCATGATATTGCAGCCCAAACCATCACTGATCCACCCCCATGCTTCACTCTGGGCATGCAACAGTCTGGATGGAACGCTTCTTTGGGGCGTCTCCACACCGTAACTCTCTCGGATGTGGGAAAGACAGTGAAGGTGGACTCATCAGAGAACAATACATGTTTCACATTGTCCACGGCGTTTGGCATCGGCACGAGTGACCAAAGGTTTGGCTATAGCAGCCGGGCCATGTCCAGCGACCCTGTGGAGATCCAGACGAACAGTTTTGGTGGAAACAGAAGAGTTGAGGTGACCATTTAATTCTGCAGTGAGTTGGGCAGCTGTGTTTTTTCTTGGATACAATGCGGGTCCGCACCCGGACATCCCTTTCAAACAGCTTCCTCTTGCTTACTCCACAGTTACTCTTTGGGCAGTGGTGGCTCAGAGGGCTAAGGCACTGAGTTACAGATCGGCGGTTCGATTCCCAGCTCAGCCAGGTTGCCATTGTTGGGCCCTTGAGCAAGGCCCTTAACCCTACCTGCTCCAGGGGCGCTGTACCATGGCTGACCCTGCGCTCTGACCCCAGTTACGCTGGGATATGCGAAGAAGGAATTTCACTGTGCTGTAATGTATATGTGACAAAATAAAGGCTTTACTTTACTTTACTTTTACTCTACTGTTGGATGTGGTTCGTCCTTCTTGGTGGTATGCTCACATTACCCTGGATACCGTGGCTCTTGATACATCACAAAGACAAAGTTACAGATGCGCCAGCGAGACACACTGATATGTCACCCATAATGCTGCGTGCACTGCAATATTGTAAGCAAAACTGTGCTAGTCCTCTTCTAATTAAATCTTCACACTCTGCTCTTACTGGTGGAATGTGCAATCAGTGAAGATTGGCCACCAGCCTTCCATTGGCGCCATGTCTGGGACTTCCAATGAGAATTGATGCAGATTGCATAAATTTTGCTAAAGCACTCATTTCATTCAACTTGTCCCAAAAGCTACAGTTGACTTTTTCAGCAAAAACTGCATAAAAAGAAAAGCTCAAATCCCTTAGCTTGCTTCATATGGCATCCAAAATGACGAAGGAGCAGGGCTGGGTACAGATGAAGGAAAGAGAAAGAAAGGAAAGGAAATCTCTCCGTGTGGTTTACAGCCTGGACACGAGCCAGACATGAAGGAGAGAGATGGATGAAAGCAGGATGCAGTGAAGCGAAGTGGCAGAGGGAAAGTAATGAGGAGCAGATCTAAGGTCTATATTTAAATTTCACAAATAGGTTTAGTGGTGTTAGAACAACAGAATGATGTAAGATTTTTTTTTATTATTGACACCAAAACGTGATCTGAATCTCTCAAAAAAGGAATTATTTACACAATTTTTTATTCATATAATATGAACATTGTGAGTGATCCACTCGATCGAAGGAATGATCCAAGAAATCACTACATCACTTTTATCGACAGTGCACTCACTCAGATGACTCTGGTGAGACTTTACTAGAGGGTTCTGTGCCTGCTGCTTTTTACCAGTAACCGTAAAATTGGAAACCACAAAGGGTGTGTGTAATGTGTGGTGAAGAGGTGCTGGTCCTCAGATCCTCAGCAAGACTCAGAGGCGTTGGAA
Source organism: Clarias batrachus (assembly GCA_003987875.1). Taxonomy (NCBI): domain Eukaryota; kingdom Metazoa; phylum Chordata; class Actinopteri; order Siluriformes; family Clariidae; genus Clarias; species Clarias batrachus. The sequence continues at coordinate 382,285 of QMIH01000536.1, forward strand.
TTCAGTGCAATGGTACTGCATGCTATGAGAAATGTAATTCAATACAACAATGTCAATTCAGGAACAGCAGTAAGGTTGTGAAATTAAGCTCGACTTTTGGGGCAAAAAAAGAAGTCTACTCACTGATCTAGAATACTCTATTCTTTAAGTATAGAACATTCATAGTCTATACCGTTTAATCCGGTATACAGGTATCCCAGGAGACTTAGGGCATGAGGCAGGGTGCATCCTGGACAGGGTGCCAATCAATTGCAGAGCACACACTATAGACTATTTGGGAACGCCAATTAGCCTGATCTTTGAACCATGGCGGTACAAGGCGACAATGCTAACCACTAAGCCACTGTACCGCCCAAAATAAGTTAACATTAACAAACATTTAAAATTCATGATCAGGAAACATCATGGCTGCAGATCATGTGTATAATTCAAAATTCCAAAAAATTTGTTTCACGTACTTGAGCTTAAACAGTACGGTATGCAGTGAAATGTTTCAATGACTGTTTGTGACCTAAAAAGGAAAGATAAGATGGAATAAGAAGATAATCGGATAATCTACATATAAATATATAGCAACACAGTGACATAGTGGTTAGTTACAGTAGCACTGTTGGCCAGGTTTCGATTCCCACCTCCGGGTCTGTGTGCGTGGAATTTGCACGTTATCCGATGTGATTAGTGGCTTTCCAAATGTCCAAAGACATGCAGATCAGGCTAACTGGCGTTCACAATTTGTCCATAGTGTGTGAGAATGCCATGTGAATATACAGTACAGTAGACTGGATATCCACGGGCTGGGGTTTGGGCATTGAACCTGGTCCTTCCACATGAGAGGCGAGAAACCTACTACTGAGCCACCAATGTCATTTTAGGAACACCAGGAAGGTCGTGAATTTAAGCTAGTCCCAAAGTGCCCAAAATCCAATTTTTTGGGGCAGAAAAAAAAAAATTCTAATGACAATTTAAAGTCCATCATCAGGAAACATTATGGCTGCAGATGTGTATCACGTGATATATAATATATAATACAGTTATGTAACATGTATATAGGAGGTATAAGGAGGAAATAAACCATGGATCACACTCTGGAGAAACCCTCATTCCTGAGAGTGTGAAGGTGTGGTAGTCTGCTCAGTCTGGGACAGACCCTGAGTGCATGCTCTTCTGCGCATGTCCTGTGCGCGGCGCTGTATCTCCACCTCAGAGCGGCTGGTTTTGCACAAAAGCAGACGCGTCACAAAGAGAGAGAGAGAGAGAGAGAGAGAGAGAGCGCGAGCGCTTTGCTGGGACATCTCGTTCCGCTGATTATTGTTGTCTGATCCCAGGACGCGGCGGCTTGAGGTCCGAGCGCGTGGGCACGAGACACGGGGGCACGCGGGGTTTAATGACCAGGTGCGTTTATCGTAGTGATGATGGCAGGCGTGTCTCCGCGCTGAGATCTTCCCTCGGACGGAGACGGTGATGGAGAAGAGGATGATGAAGCGCGCGGCTCCGGTGAGGCTGTGATCTGTCGCGCGTGTTACACGCGCGCGCGCCACCTCGTCGGCATGACGCGCTTGCGGCCGCGGGTCCGAGTCGCGGTGCTTTTCCTGGGCTTTCTGCACGGCGTGGCAGGTGAGGAGATCTGTGCGCCCGCTTTGCGCTGTCCTTGTAGAGCTGTCTGTGCGTCATCTGCGCGAATGCACAAAGTATTGGCACCCCGTCCATCAGTGAACAAAGGATGATGGGCAGCGCAGCAGTAACAATAACATGGCATCAGTGCTTAGATAAGTGTCTCACCCGGGTGAAAAGGTGACGTTTCGGATAGGATCGATAACAACGTTTGTCTTTTTATGTAGTGTCCGTAACTTCAATTAAGATCAATGATCCTAATTGTCATTCAGATGAAACTTGGCCAATTTAAGTTTCCCTTTTTTCAGGTTTCTATATTATTCTAAAATTGTTAAGATATTGCAACATGAATTTGACGTGGTTCTGGACACTACAGATTATTATTATTATTATTATTATTATTATTATTTTTAATGTTTTACCACAAACTGGAATGCTTTCATTTAAGCAACAGTTTTTACAGGTCATACTGTATGCTTCTCCAGTAGATGCTTATTAGCTTTGGTGGCTCAGTGGTACTGTAGGTTTCTTGCCAGCCATTCAGAAGGTTGAGGTTCAATTCCCACCCAATGCCCAGCGTCCAGCCACTGGATGCAGTTTCAGTCCCAAGCCCAATTAATATGGGAGGGTTGCGTCAGGAAGGGCCGAAGTTCCCCTCCGAAGTTGTTTGCAGATCGGATGGTCCACTGTAGCGACCCCTCGACTAGCGAAAACGTATGCTTCTAAAAGCTCACACTAATTTTATTACCAGTACCCATAAAGAAATATGAATACTTTTCATTTTAAGTGATCGTTTGAAGTGAGACAGTATAACGCTGAAAAATGGCCAAAATCATCTCTCCAACACGGCTGAAGTTGGCAACTTGAAATTTTTAGTGAAGTATGATTGGTCACGTCCATGTTGCGTAAACTTTACAAGTAGCTTTTTTGGCACACACAAATTCTTTGTATTATATGCATAAAATAATATGTTAAATGTTATAATAAAGTCAGGACAATAGCGGTTAGCGCTGTCTAGTTGGACCTCCAGGGACCGGCCGGGTTTGATGCATGGAGTTTGCTGGTTCTCTTTTGGGTTTCCTTCCACAGTCTAAAGACTGGCAGAGTAGTGTGTGAATGCGTGTGTAAATGTTGACCCGTTACCACAGTCATAAAATGGGAATAAATACAATGGTAATCTCCATTGGCCTCCACGGTCCCTAGTTGGACTACAGAGGTTCCTAGATGGATGGATGGATTAGCATTCATTCATCATTCAAACCTGGGCGTGGCGCAGGAATACATCAGCCTGGTCACATGTTTATTCATATGCACATTTGTATTCGTACCCAGGACCAGTTGAGAGTCAGCAATCTTCCCTTCTGGTGTGTTTTTTGGGGATTTTAAAAGAAAACTAGAAAATCCCAGGAAGATACGGTGAGAAGACGTGGCCTACCCTTGTGTAACTGTGTAAGAAATCAGATTGAAGTTCATGAACATTTTTGACCAAATCTCCTCTAACACCCATTACAGACACAATGAGAGATTTTCTCTGCCCTTTCGTTTCAGCTGCTGACCTTTGCGACCGCAGCCAGCTGCGCTTTCTCAGCATGTTGTTGTGTAGCTGTCAGTTGCATTAATGATCACTGGAGCGAATTCACAATCATGGTGCAAACACAGCCACTAGGTCATGAGTGCTAATCCTAAAATGTTAAATGTTGTGGTTTTTTTTTTTTTGTTTTTTTGTTTTTACATGGATGAAGTAACGTGTTTAATTGAATTTTGTTTCATATGCACGGAGAAGGTTTATCAAAGCATAATCATATTTGGCTTATGTCTCACAAAGCAGTTAATCCTTTCTTGACACAATCCCGGCTCGAAGCTTCCTCCGGCTATCAAACGTCGCTCTGTGATACTGCAGGTCCTGACTGTTTCTAGCCGTGTAGAATTACACATATACGTTTTGTTTGAAACCGGAGCCGAAAAAATGCCTATTTAATGTCATTCTCGTGTGTGTCTGTGTGTCTGTGTGTGTGGTTGATCATTTCTTTCCCTGCCTTTTGATCCAGCCTCCAGATGTGCGGGCCGCGCCTGCAGCCCTGCTGTGGGCAACTTGGCCAGTGGTAGGACTCTTCACACACAGACATCCTGCTGCTCCAACAGCTCCCTGATGGCGGACGACCCTTTTCTCCACCCGGGAACGTGGTGGGAGTCGGGCGCCGCGGCAATCGGAGAGGACGAGATCCGCCTGGACTTGGAGGACCGGTTCTGCCTGAGCCATGTGGTGATGGTATTTCGCTCGCCACGTCCAGCTGCCATGACTCTGGAGCGCTCGCGGGACTTTGGCCGCACCTGGGAGACGCTGAAGGTGTTCGCTGAGAACTGCAGCTCTGCCTTCGGGCTCCCTGATGATGTGAGCCAGCAGGAGGCACTTTGCACGTCGAGATACTCCAGGTCGATACCGTGTACTGGGGGAGAGGCAAGTCATTTCAATTATTAACCTTGTAGCTGTGATCGCTGATGCTGGAGGTCTAGCGTTTCATCAGAAGCTACTTCCAGGGACCGACAGAGCAGAGAGCAGAGGCCATGCCACCTTAAAGATCAGTTGCGATTCATCTTATTCCAATAGGAAATTTAAAAAAGAGAGTCAAGGATTTAAGTCCCATTGTGTACACGGAGTTTGCACCAAGGTTCCTCGGGGTTTCGTCCCACAGTCCGAAGACATACACTCACTCATCAGTTATAACGGTTTGCAGGGAGCCTGGACTTAGGGTACGAGGCGGGGTACACCCTAGATAGGGTGCGATTCACATGCACACACTCAGTGCAACAGAGAACATGCAAACTCTATGCACTCAGAACCCGAGGCGGGAATCGAACCCGGACCCTGGAGGTCCAAGGCGACAGTTGTTCTGGTCCTCACTAACCACTACACCACCATGTCGCCCCAAAGATGTACAGATTAGTGAATCTGCGTGTGAATGAGTGTGTGTGCATGTTTGATAGATCAGCACCATGTCCTGGGTGCACCCTGCCTCGTACCCAAAGTGAATTATTACAGAATGCACTGAAACTGATAAAAGATTTGTTCTGTCCGTAAAGGTATCTATTAAAATGATTTGATTTTGCTCCCAGGTGATTTTCCGGTCCATATCTCAGGGCAGACGGATGGACGACCCGTACAGTCCGGAAGCCTTGTCCATACTGACCCTCACTAACCTGCGCATACGCCTCCTGAAACCCCATCGCTGCCCTGCTTCCCCTTTATCCTCCTCTAGGGGACAGCGCAATACTCCACAACAAGCACCCAGAGCCTCCAGACGTTCACCTCATAACTCCACACGCACTGATTTCTCTCCTTATGCCATCTTCTCGCTCCTTGCACGAGGGACATGTCTGTGTCATGGACATGCAGAGCAGTGTCTTCCTCAGGGACGACAGGGACGTCTGCAGAGCGGCGGTGTGGTAAGTTCGGATGAGCTCAGTCGCACCCTATGTACTGCAACGACAAGTGGGATGCCTTATCAGGGGGGAAAGGGGTGGAGCTTAACGGCTAGACGTTGTTCAGGGGGTGGAGTTTATTTCTGAGCTAAAATAATGTAAATATCGCATGATTAAAAAATGTATTTATTATAAATCATAAAACACATACACATGTAAGGTGTTACGATATGACCTGTAGTGATCTCATCTGTGTAAATGTGTACCGAGGCAGGTACACGGCAGGTGTGTTTGCACTCATCACACAGCAGGAGTTCACTGTGAGACATGCGCTCCGCTCTACAACGATCGGCCCTGGAGAGCGGGCAACGGCAGCAGCGGAGAACCGAACCCATGTCAGAGTACGTGCACTACCTGAGTACAGAAACCAGAAGGTGTCGATTCGTTTTCGGCAGGTTTATTTGATTTGACTTATTATGATTATACAGAGGCTTAGTAGTTAGCACTGTCGCTTTGGACCTCCAGGGTCTGAGTTCGGGTTAGTGTGCATGGAGTTTGCATGTTCTCCCCGGTGCTTGGTGGGCTCCCTCTGGGTCCTCTGGTTTCCTCCCACAGTCCAAAAACATGCAGAAAAGGCTAATTGGTGTTTCCAGTTAGCCTAATCTAATTGAGGGGAGGCATATTTTAAAATACTATATTATACTTACAACTAAATTTCCCAGGAACTGGTGTACATATATTGTTACCATTTGTTTGACAAGATGTATTGAAGGAGTCTCCAGTGTCAATGCTACATACTGTAATAAAACTTTCCCATTACAGTTAACTTCTAAACATGGGCTTCGCTTTTTCCTTCTATCTAGAGTGTGAATGTCATGGTCATGCACAGAGCTGTCACTTCTCTCAGCGGGTCTGGAGCTCCACGGGTGGCACCAGCGGAGGCGTCTGCGATCGCTGCCAGCACAACACGGCCGGCCGGAGGTGCCAGCGCTGCCGCCCGGGATACAGACGCAGCCCGGCTCGGCCCCTCGACTCGCCTCAAGCCTGTACACGTGAGGAACAGAATCGATCGGAATTACAAAGTTCACCACATACGTGCTACGACGCGCAAAACGTGTGATGCATGCATAAAACTCTACGTGCGACGACATGCGGCTGACACTATTCGACAAAGTGAAGTGTTTAATCAGGCGCAATAAATGATCATGTATATATTCGTAATACATATCGGATTAGGCCTATGGCACGTCATACATACTTTTGTATTCTCAGAAATATTCAGAGGTAAGGTGAGACGAGACTCGTAGCCCTGGGCTTCAGGATGAAAGGCGTGAGAAGACATGCAGTTTCTGTTTGAAGTTAAACTTACAGTATATTGACGATGGGAAAATACATATGTATAACAGAATTATTCTTAGAACCCAAACACAAGATTATTATGTAATTCTGTTTATTAAAAAAAAAATATATATATATATATAAAAAGAAGAAAAATACGAAGTATTATTGAAAGGTGTCGAGACTAGTTCTGTAACATGCCAACAGATAGCAGCATGTGGCCGACACACAGTCACACTTCAGCACCGAGCCTCATAAGTCAGCGTGCCAAAAAACATCGTCCTGTGTACATCAGGAACTGTGTGTCTGGTGATATTCTGAACACCTGCGCTACATGCGCTACAATTTCCAGTGCTAAATAAAAAATAAATGTCTAAGAATAGGCTTAATTAATGTACATATGTTTCATCATAATCACACAATGAGGAATATTTATTTTTATATTAAAAAGGTCACATTTGTTAAGTGGGTAAACTACCATCTAATTTAGTTCAACTCCAATCCTAATGCAAAATATGTCCATAGAATTGACGTACCAGAGCCATGTATGATAGATTTGGGGGTGGAATTAATGTTTGTAAGAAAGGTCTTTAAGAGGATGATCGCAAAATATCAGAAGAGAAAACTTTCTTGTGCATATTCAGTATTGGGAATTCATAGGCCCTCTGCTGGTAAAGTTACACCCTAATGAAGCAGTCTTAAAGTAAGAAAATAAATTGGACTCTAAAAATAAACTCTAAAGTGTTCCCTTTTAAACAAATTGAGTCAAATTGTATAGTATTGAGTCAAAAGTATTGGCACTGATAAAGTGAACATATTAACTGAGTGAATACACCTCAGATTATAAGGCTGGTCAAATTGTAAATATGCTCCATCTACACGTTCTTACCCTTACTCCAGGCTGTTGGTGCGATCCAGTCGGCTCGGTGCCGGTCAGGACCGACGGCGAGGCGGCCTGGTGTCACCCGAGGAGCGGGCAGTGCCACTGTAAGCCTGGCGTGGGTGGGACGAGCTGTAGTCACTGCCTGCCTGGACACTGGGGCTTTGGATTAGAGGGATGCAGACCCTGCACATGCCCTCTGACCTGTGACTCTGTTACAGGTCATTGCTTAGAAAGGTGAACTCATTATTAATTTTTATTGATAACTGCCGGTACACTTTTCATGAGATTACTTTATGTCATTATCATTCCTATGTCATAAATATAGCATCATCTTTTATTATTATGATGATGATGATGATGATGATGATTATTAATAATAATAATAATAATACTGTCTCCTTTTCTTCTCCTTTTCATGATCACGCCCATACACTCTTTCTCTTCCCAGCAAAACCAACAGAGAATTCTACAACGTTCCCCTCGGAGGCAAAATCCCTGACCTGACTCACTTCCACCCACATGAGGAGAACACGTCATGGTCCAACGAGCTCAGCATCTCTGCCTTGTATTACACCGGTGAGCTTCCAGACACCTCGCACGCGTAAACCCACACCCCACATACTAAATCTTTCATCTGAAGGCGTGTTATACTGTAAATGCGTATATATTTGAATGTGTAAGTAGATTTCTGATGATGATGCTTTACAGGAAAATGTTCGTGCAAGGAAAGGAAGGTGAAGAGTGTATCTGATTTGTGCAGGATAAAACACTCCTATGGTAAGATCAGACAAAATCACACCTGCATCATAGTATGTGTAATGTAATGTAACGTATGCACAGCTAGTGATGGATTTTTATTTATTAAATTTTTTTGTATTATGCTTCATTATTGCAATTAGTGACGTTCAAGTCAAACCGGGACTGAGTTGTGGAAGTAAAAACTTCCTTTATTTCTCTATATTCCTATAGTTCCTGGCCTCCCAGGAACTCCTTTAATCTCCCAAAACATGTAGTGGAAATGGGATGGACTGCAGCTAAGAGTCTCACGACCGTACCGTATCTTCTGTAAATGTCAATTCATCACCCAGAAATGTTATCACAAGTCCCGGTTTGACTTGAACTCCCCTTGTACATGCAGATCACCTTTGTTTATGAATAATAAGGTGTAAAGAATCATTCTTTTGCTCGTCTTTTCCGTGCAGTGATCAAAGCGAGGGTGCTGTCCGCTCAGGATAAAGGCACGCATGCGGTGGTGCAGGTGAAGGTCAGGAAGGTGCTACGTTCTGGACTAAAGCTGCTTTCTCAGGGCACACACAGCCTGTACCCGCTGTCCTGGACCAGCCGAGGCTGCACCTGCCCCGTCCTCAACCCAGGTACAGCATGGTTACAGTATAAAAGAATGAATATAAAATCTTCTGAATATGGATAAAATCTCTAAAAGTTCAAACTTTAATCACACAGGCACTACGTGCGTAGTAAGGTAGAAAGAGCTGAATAAATAAGACCGATCAGACTTCAGTTCACTCCGCTGAAATCCTTATGCTTTTCCAGGATCTGAGTACCTGCTGGCGGGCTCAGAGGAAGCAGAATCGGGACGTTTGCTGGTCACCACGCAGAGTCTTGTGGTGCCGTGGACACACGCGCTCGGCTTCCTCGTCTCCGAGGCTCTGCGGCAGGGCTGCTTATGATTTTTTTAAAAAAGGCACCGACATTGAAAACATCAGCATCATAAACACACAAGCACAGCTCATTGTTTAAACCACGAGATGAGAACTAAAGAACTCTCATAATGAATGAGGTCAGAGGACATGGAGTCATGGTACACCTTGATACACAGATCAAAGCAGGTGCTTTTATTGCTTACAATAATTATTATATTAGCTCACAGACCAGTTATACTGTAGGAAGTCTGTATAAGATAACTAGTCCTGTGGTCCTGGCGCACTTAAACGATTGTCCATTATGTCATTATAATATTCGATTTTTTTTTTAATCATTTTTTTTTGTTTTTTTCTTGCAATTGTTAGTCTATTTTTGTAAACTTTTAATAAAAAAGGATTAAACTCATATGGTGTGTGATATGGGATAGAATATAACATTCTGATTGAACTAGATCATAATGTAACAATTAAGCAAAGAAAACAACTAAGGAGATCAATTCAATTCCTAGAAGTGGGTTAAGAACTGTCCAACACATTATTAAAACCTGGAAGGATGTTGCTGGACCCTCAACGTCGGAAAAAATAATGGCGTGAATGAGTGTGATTAGAGATCATTTAAACTCCTGGTAAAGTTGCACCCTAAAGAATGGCGAGTAGAAATCAGAGCTGTGTTTAATATTGAAATTAAGAGCAAGAGATGAGAAGGAAAAAAAAGGCTTCAGTTTGCTGTGGAGCATAAAGACTGGACTTTGGAGTGATGGAAAAAGGTCATGTGACCTGATGAGTCCAGACTGAGTCTATTCCAGAGTGATGGGCGTGTCAGGGTGAGAATCGATGCTCCCATCATGCATAGTGTCCACTGTACAAGCCTCTGGAGACAGTGTTATGATCTGGAGTTGCTTCAGTCACTCGGGTCGAGACTCAGTGACGTTATGTGGAACTAAAATGAAGTCAGCTGACCACCTGAATGTACTGAATCACCAGAGAATCACATCACATCTATGGAGTTTTCCTTCCTGATGGCACAGGGCACATTCTGTGATGCTGTGAACACAAGGAATCTTTTTACACTTGAACTGGACATCACAGTGCTGTAATATTTGAATCTTTGAGTGTTTGCATTGTTTTTTTTTTTGCAGATGGTGTACAGGACCTTCTGACATTTTCACATAGGCAGGTGATATTGAAATAGAGGTATGACAATATACTGTGACATGGAATTTGATATAGATTAAGATTGCATTATGAAGAGTATCCTGTCTGTATATTTACATAATCCTAAATAACACCCACAAAAAGGTGGATTCAAGTAAAAGGGTTTTTTGTTTCTTGTACAGGCATTAATCAGGTAAGAGACTTACAGGGCAAAGAACCAGACGTCAAAGAACCAGACATCTACCTATTTTTCAAAAATCTAAGGAAATTCAATTTAAACCTAGACTAATTATTTACTGATGCATCCAACACATTTAAAAATGTTTTATCGGTATAAGAATATATAACTACAAATATGGAATAATTGCAGAAGCATTGTAGGTTTCTGCATTTACACCAGAGATTGGGGGGGGGGATCAATTCCGCGATTTATTGTATAAACAGACTCCAAAACAGATTAAAAAAAAATAATAATTGCTAAAATTGATGACTGCATTTGAGGTGGTGAAATATTGATGTTCATCTATAATCCTGTCGCTCTCTAAACAACTGACAAAGCAAAGCAATGTGTTCATGGTAGGAGTGAATTATTTCCCCCAAGTCTGTTTTGTTGTCATTATTCTTTCAAAATCTAGGTACGGTTCCATCATCTTATCGGGTGATCCCTGGTGATTCCCGTCCCTCATTCACAGAACTCCTTAAATCCTATTGACCGATTTCTATTAAAAAGGGAGTTGGTGTTAGGACACTGAGAAATTATATTAAGCTGTATGAGAGTTTTATTTAATTTTTTTTCCTTCTCTCAATTCTACATCTTCTGCATTCTATACTATGATGGATTTGAACACCAAGGAAGCAGAAACACAATTAACGGACATGTTTTATCAGAGTATTAGCTTCATTGCTCAACAGAAACATGTCATTACTTTAATCATCTGCATCCAGGACCTTCACATATGAAATTCTTTGGTGTAACACTGATCAGTGAAACATCTCCCGGCTTATTTCTCTCAGTCATCCAAGTGACAGATCTCACAGTGTTGCATTTGTAATAATCTCAAGTACATTAACATTTATCATTCATCATAATCATACTAAGCCCATATCTAGCTGATTGAATAAGATCTGCTAAAAAATAAAAACCTGAAACACACATGTATACACACACACTGACACACAGTGTATATATATATATATATATATATATATATATATATATATATATATATATATACACACTCTTACATACATACACACACACACACACACACACACACACACACACACATATATATATATACACACACACACAGGTAGTCCCCAACTTACAAACGAGTTCTATCCTGGATCACGTTCGTGAGTCAGATTTGTTCTTAAGTCTGATAAAGCGAGTCTTATACGCCTTTGACACAAATATGCAATCTAAAGCATACAGTACCACTCCACTTGACTAAATCTGTCCCGTTTCCCAACACTGCCATCATGTGGCCAAAAACAATAATCGCACATAAGGTACTAAATCTCACACCAATAACAGTGTTGTCTCTGCACCTTTAAATTGCGAGGGGAATCCCAGATGCCATTTTAGACAGTCACTTACACACTGAAAATTTTTTATATAAAATTGTATATACATCAATATAGAAAATATTGGTATCTGGTGCACTGCAGTACACTACACGTGAGCTAGTTGTGTGATTGACCAGGAAGTAGAACCGCAGTCCATTTGTATTTGTAGAAATTCGTAACTCAAATGTGTGCAGGTTGGGGACTACCTGTGTGTACACATACGTATGTGTGTGTATATATATATTGACCTTGAACACTTCCTATTAAACCTACCCAAAGCTCTGGAAAGCTACAAGGCGACTGTAGGGTTTCAGTGAGATCACACACTGCGACATAACAGATCCCATAAACACAAACAAAACCCCATTAAAAACACTTTAACTTTATCAAACTGCCATCTTGAACAATCTTTTCAAATCAAATAATTCCTTGTTTTTTTGTCCCAGTAACTTGAAAATACAAGGAGGAGTTTAAAAAGACAGACTGGTCTGAAGTACAGAATTATCACACACACATCAACTGAGGCAGCGTTTTGTGACAAAGTAGATGTTAAAGATAAAGAAAGCAGTGTGAAACAAGTAAGGATTATTATTATTTTATCAAGCATCTAAAGACGACTCAGTGCAGACGCAGTCTGTTAAACATTTGCATTAATCATTAAATCTGATCAGCAGAACCAAAAGCTACTCGGGTCCTTCCGTCCATCATTCTCATTTACACTCGTTGGTGCTGACTACAACTTTTTTTGTAAGTATTTGAGGAAGATTATCCAAGAGTGACATTTATACAGCATTATCAGCATTAAGATCATCATAATCTTCATTACATCTTGCCTCCTTATGGAGGTTTCAGAGCTTTGCTTTTAGTCTCCTGAGTCTGTCAGTTCAGAGGTTGGAAGGCTGTGTATGTGTGTGTATGTGTGTGTATGTGGAACAGAGATAGAGAGACATTAGCTGGCCGCAGCGTTCGGTTCTGTGTGTGCTGCTTCTGCCCCTGCCGCTTCCTCCGATCCTGAACCAGAAGCAGAGTCAGTGTCGGGGGACTGGACAAGCGGAGCGGCGTCAGAGGGGGCGCTCTCGCTGTCGTCCTCCTGAGGGTAGAGTTCGGGGTATTTCTGCATGCACTCCTGCATGCCACGGAAATATTCTATACACTCCGAGCCCTTGACCTCCTCCTTGCTGTAGTGGAAACATGAGAAGGCGTCTTTGAACTGCTGGCCGCAGGGGCCGCTGGCCATCCCCCCCAGACACGGGCAGTTCCAGTTAATGTCCCCGTTGGGCAGAATGAGACCTGCATGGGGGCGGAGAAGCAATATAAATTACATAACTGTACTGAACGACTTGTTCATTGTCTGCTCGTATGTTCTAACACAAGGGTCTCAAACTCAGTTCCTGGAGGGCCGCAGCCCTACAGAGTTTTGTTCCAACCCTGCTCCAACATACATACCATGTAGTTTTCAAATAAGCCTTAATGACTTGTTTAGTTGGATCAGGTGCTTTTAATTATGGTTGGAACAAAACTCTGTGGGGCTGCGGCCCTCCAGGAACTGAGTTTGAGACCCCTGTTCTAACAGAACCTGGGGTACTTAAACCATCTGAACACTTTTAAGGAGGAGAATTCTGTTCAAAATATATACAGTCTTGAACAGTCCTTCTCACCTGCTATACAGTGTTCTCTCCGACCAGAGGAGCAAATTCAGCCAGAGACTGATTATGACCAGGTGTTCTACAGAGCGCCACAGGACATCTTTTTTCCCAATGGCTATAAAATTATACAACTCGTCTCTGTAACGTTTACACTACGGGATAGGGACTGTCAGTAGTTACTGTACAATATTACATTAATACACTACTGTTCGGACAGCTCAATATCAGTTCCAGGTGCAATATCTGATTACAATCATTTGTGTAATTTCTTTCTTTTCCATTTCCATTCCAAGTGCAATATCTGTATATTAATTTTTTTAGTGCAATATGTAACTTACTGTGTGCCGTATTTAATTCTATTTTTTTTTTTATTTAATTGTTTTTTTTCCCTTAATCTTGTTTCCTTGTCTAATCTATTATTCCTTTCCTTTCATCCTGGTAAACAAATCAAAGCAACTGTGACCAAGACAAAGCAATTTCCCTCTGGGATTAATAAAGTTCTTTGCATCTTGAATCTGGTCCCTAGCAATTCAAGTTCATTCTGTCCATCCCCGTCTGTCCCAGGTCCTCTCCGGCCCCCCCGTCCGTCCCACATTCTCTTTCTCAGTCACATTCAGCCTCTCTATTTGTCTCATCTTTATCCCTGTCCATTTTTTTTCTTTCTTTCTTTTGTATTTTTAATCTTTGCCTAAAAAGCACACATTCTCTCTCTCTGTCATATGGTGTAACACTGATTCAGTAATGCGGTCAATGGTTGTCATGTCATGAGCTGACCGTGGTCCTCGTAGGGGTCATTGGGGTCATCCTCCACCAGCTCGGCGTTACTCGGTGCTTCGTGGTCTTCCTTAGTCACAAAGATCACACGGTCTTTACCTGCCGAGGAAACACATTCAGCTCAAGCAGGAAACAGAAAGTAACACACCTGTACAGAGACCTGCAGTTTACTGTGATCTTCACAATTAATTTACGGGTTTATTAAGAGACAGAGAGAGCGCGAGAGACAGAGCGAGAAGTGTAAATGTTCATATTTCACATGGCCTTTTGATAAATAATGAGGAAACGAGACAAAAATATTAACTTAATACTCGTATAAAAATATATTTTTATTTCGCTTACTTTAAAGTATTTAACATAAAATTGTCCACAAATTTAAGCACGGAGGCTATGCAGCTAGCTTGCTAACGCATTTCATCATTTCCCATCCGTATTCTGCACAAATTCGAAGATTGGCTAACCGCAAGTCCAGTAGGCTCTTTGACCAATGGCTGCGCAAGACGCAGAACGGAATTAGCCAATCACATGCGAGAAGGCGGGAATTGCCGAAATGCGGGTGCCAGTAGCCGCTAAAACACATGACACGCGAAATCAATGTCATTGAAGGAATAACGAGAATAAATCAGCGTGAAAGAATTAGCAGGAAATAATTAAATTCATACCTTCCTGTCTGCAATAAGACATTTTTGTTTCGCGGGAGAAACTCGGTCATCCGACCGAGCACACCTTTTATTCTCCGGATTTCAATATTTGGTCCTTAGCAACCGGCACTGTGAGCAACCACGCGCGACAACGTGCAGCAAGCTGTAACTCAGCGCTGTGATTTCATAATAAAAGTTCCAGGCTAAGGCACGTTAAGGCTGGGGGAAAAAATCTGCCATAATAAAAGTATCGTAAAATAAATCCAAGAATAAATAGATAGATAGAGAACGAAAGAAAGAAAGAAATAAGACGTACTAAAACAACTGCAGTCACGCATTTGCAATAACTGGCAATGAGTCTTTCACATATCTGTGCTCTTCTTTGTAGAATTATTTTAATTCAGCCGCATTGATTGAATGAATGGTCTAAGGCAGGGGTGTCCAAATCCAGTCCTGGAGGGCCAGTGTCCAACACAGTTTGGTGATTCTTCTTCTCAAACACAGCTGATTTAACTAATCTGTTAATTACTAGGTTCAGTGGGTGTGTTTAGGTGTTGGTGAATTACAAACTGTGCTGGTCACTGGCCCTCCAGAACTGGATTTGGACACCCCAGATCTAAGGATTTCATTAGGATTTAAGTCCAGGCTTTGTCTAGACCACTTCAAAACATTAATTGTTTTAGCCATTTAGAGGTGGACATTGGTGTGTTTGACACACACCTTCCAAAAAGTTAAACTTTTGTCTCACCAGTCCACAGATCTCAGTATGAACCATACTGAGAGCCCTTATCGCAAGGGTCTCAAACTCAGTTCCTGGAGGGCCGCAGCCCTACAGAGTTTTGTTCCAACCCTGCTCCAACATACATACCATGTAGTTTTCAAATAAGCCTTAATGACTTGTTTAGTTGGATCAGGTGCTTTTAATTATGGTTGGAACAAAACTCTGTTGGGCTGCGGCCCTCCAGGAACTGAGTTTGAGACCCCTGCCTTATCCACTGATTCACTGGAGTCCCAAAGCCCTAGAAATGGCTTGGTGACCCTTTCCAGATTGATGCATGTCGATTACTAAAAAAAATTATATCGTGTTGCTTTTTTAGATATTTTTAACATGCTTTATTTTTTCAGACAGGTCCTATTTAAATTATTTCTTAATTCAACCTGTCTGGCAGCAGTGTTGGGTGTAACGCATTACAAAGTAACGTTAGAGTACTTGGATTACTTTTTTTGATGTAACGAGTAATCTAACGCGTTAGGTCCGCCATTTAAGTACTCAGTTATTTAGTTAGATTTTCAAAAATGTAATCCGTTATTCAGACAATTTATGTCCTCTGTGAGCCGGACAGTAGTGATTCTGTTACTGTGTGTGTGTGTGTGAAAGTCGTCCTACAAGCCCCACACCCCTCTGTTATTCCTGCTATGATACCCCTACCTCACCTATGCAGTTTGACTCGCGGTGAGAAGCGGTGTTAGGCTGCCTGAGCCTAACAGCAGCGAGTGACTGCTCGATGTTCCGCGAGCTTCCGCGAGGACCGACGCGCGGAAAGATGGAAACATAATCACAGCGCCAAAACTCGCGGTGAATCATGTTGAACCGTATTTACGGCCACCGCATGAAACTGTGTAGGTGAGATAGGGGAATTAGTAGTTAACAGATTATGGGCCAAACTTCACTGAGTGATGGTGGTAGAATAATTATAAAGGTCTTGACTAAAATAACATGGATGAGGAAGCACAAAGGAGTTTTTCCATTTTCTGCAATGAAAAAGTACTCAAACTGGTTACTTTTATCAGAACGTAACGCTGTAATGTAACTGGTTACTTTTTAATGACAGTAATTTTGTAATGTAATTAGTTACTGTAAAAAGTAACGTCCCTCAACACTGTCTGGCAGGAATCAGGCCTGGGTGTGGCAAGTGAAATTTAACTCAGCTTTCCAAAAATCACAGTCATTCATGATTTTTAACATAGGGACCAGTAGGTTTGCACAGCCTTTTCCATTAATAAATAAAACCTTCATTTAAAAACAGCATTTTGTATTTATTTGGTTTATCTTTGTGTAATATAAAAACGTGTTTCATGATCTGAATCATTTAAGTGTGTCAAATATACAAAACAAATTTTTTTAATTCAAATACAAAATAGTTTTTTTTGGTGTGTTTTATTAAGTATGCATATTATATTATATGAAATGCTTTTAGACAAAGGCACATTTGCATACATGAATGTTTTTGTAAATGCAAAATTCTGTCAGTGGTCAACTAGAGATGGTGAAATGTGTTGTTTTTAAAAACCACCCTTTCTAACGGCTAATATCTGAATACAGTGTGCTTTATGTCTGTGTGAATGAGGCACAGATCACACTCCTCCAGCGTGTGAGCCAGAGATAGCAGCAAAACAATGCATTCTAAACGCGTGCGAGGTCAAAGCAAACAAATCAAACCTGAGATGGTTTTAAATTTAGTGTGTGTGTGTGTGTGTGTGTGTGTGTGTGTGTGTGTATGTGTGTGTGTGTGAGGCGACATGTGACGACACGGAATGGCGTGAGGTCAGAGACAGAGCCGGTCATCCTCTGGCAGCCGTGCCCCTAAACAAAAGCCGTCAGATGTTAAACACTAAGAGGCTTTTGGGTGAAGGAAGGGCGGGAAATGATATAAAGAGTTTGAAAGGGATAGAAAAGACAGGATTTGTTCTGAAAGGTTGCTCGTAGTTACAGCAGCAACACACACAGTTTGAGGCAGGAGAGATTGCCAAGAATTTCTTTCTCCCCTTTTTGTCAATACTGAGCTTATCCTGAAGCAGGGTCTGGCAAAAACACACATGCATACAAAGATGGCAGAACCTCCACATAACCTAAACCTAGCGATAAATGAATCTCTGCAAAATGTTGATACAGGAGTCCAACATTTATGTCTGAAAATTTATGGAATATATATATAGAGAAAATCCATGTTTACTAAGGAAATAAGCCAGCAATATTACCATTCCAATAAACTACACCTGAGACTAAACTCAACCTGAGATTAACTCAAACTGAGAGTAAACCCAATTGAGACTAAACTCAGACTGAGACTGAGATTTGCACCAGTCTGACAGGTTTAATGTTGAACGTTCCAGAACTTGTATGAAAAGATGAAAAGCATAAATCATACATTTATCCGTATTTACATTTACATTTTCATCAGGCATAAAAAAAACAGTGGTATATACACTGATGTCAATGATCTACTTAGAAAATACCATAAATCCACAAGAAGAGCAGTTCTTAACACACACACACACAGAATATAGACATGAAGATAAATACTAACAGGTTTTTTTTTTTTGGTATAACATTTGATCAGCTTTAGAAATACATTTCTAAGAAATAGTGTGTATTGTTATTTTCTATTCATCTGACCCGAACCCCTTCAACACATGCAGACCAGAGACCCAGAGGGAAACAGGATACTCGGCTCACCGAACCGCCCAAATCATGGTGTTCCAGTTACGTTTCCTGTTCATGTATAGATTCCATCTTTGAGATCAAACAAGCTTTAAGAGAGAAAAAAATAACAAAGTGAAACATTTTCCAGGCAGGTCTGATTCACCTTCCATGTGTCACTTTTGCCCAATCACTGCGAGGAGGGCGGTCCCGATTTCAGCGAGAGAACATCAAACAGGCTTTAGTCTGAACTGGGCTGAGTTTAAATTTGGTTTAGTTTTAATTTGGGTTCAGTCCCAGTGATCTTAGTTGTAGTTTGTGTTTAGTATCAGTTTTTGTCCCTTCTCATAACAAAGTTGCCAATATTAGATTTCCTAGCTGTCCCCACGGTAAACCAACCTCAAACTAAACCCATTCAAGTCTAAGCCTAAAATAAATGTAAACATAAAACAAGCCATAACCCAAACTGATGATGAACCAAAACTAAGATTGTCGATAATAAGCCTAAAGTCAAACTGAGACTAAAGTCAAACGGTGATTAAACGCAAACTCATTAAACATAAACTCAAACCCAAAGTCAGACTAAACTCAAACTGAGACTAAAGACAAACTGAGACTAAATACAAATTGATATTAAAGCCAATTATGATTGAGTCAAAAGTGAAAGTGAATAGAAATTGAGACTAAACCCAAACTGAGACTAAACCCACATCAGGACTGATACATCATGATCCTAAGCTATAACTGAGCAGCATTTGTAGTGTTTTTAACATATTGTGACTTCGCTAAAGAGCCGTATAAGGGCAGAGTCCAAGTTTCAGGACACGACCTCAGGGAGAACAGGACAGGGCTCAGTAACTCAGCAACAGCCGTGAGGAAAAATGCACCTCATCACCACAGAGCAACGTGACTAGCTGACAGCGAGACCCGTAGCTGTTATGTAAGCATCTGTAACAATAGCTCTGGGAAGAGTGAAACTGTTTGGACTGTCGTTTTGAAAACAGAACCAGTCCGGACTTGAGCGCCTTTTGTGCACACTCCTTTCTGGAAATGTGACTACCTCTTTCCAGTGCTTCTGGGATCTATGTGATAATACTGCCATCATCTTCTTCAAAATATCCAATGGCTGGCATGTGACAATGACTTGCACAAATTTAAAGACTTAACAACATAACACGTGATTTCTTAAAAAAAGAGCAGCAGACACAGAACAAAATATTCACCCCACTTCACAACTACAAGCGCATGTCCTTAAAGACGCGCAGTGACGAACGCGATACCACCATCATGTCCTTCATCAGTCACTTTTCGAGCGAGTCCTCCTGCGTTGGCTCTACATGGCGACCACGGTGGTGGTGGAGGCCGCGGGCGTGGACGCTTGCTGCGGGGTGACCTTGGCCAGCCGGTGTTCTTTGTTCTGCAAGCAGCTCCGGCTGCACAGCTGACATGAAGCGCAGCAGGAGTTACAGCACGGCAGGAAACGACACACACTCACTCTCCAGAGGAACCAGCCGGGGGACCAGCAGCACCAGCACACCACCACTGAACCAACCAGAACTCCCAGTACCACATAGAGCGCAAGCAGGGACACATATGGAGGGGAATCTGAGAAAACACAGGGAGACAAATAGTGCACAAATATGTCTTTTATTTTACTGGGTGCAATTACTAAATTACATAAAAATAGCCATTTAAACATCTTGGGACAATCTTGCACACCCTTCACACCACATCGCAATTTACTCTATAGCACATGTCACTTTAAGCACAAAATCACTTTAAAGCATTCTTGCACACCCCCTGGATGGACATCTCTATTTATATTCATTTTCCGTACTGTTCACCTAGTTTCACCTAGGCTTTAATAGTACCACTTATGTATATTTTTTTATATATTACTATTTTATGCTTAGGTGAATCTACCTCTACATTCTTGTTATATCTTTTGTGTAAATACTTTTAAAATATAGTTTAAAATATAGTTTTCTATTCTAAGGTCACGGGCAGTCGCCTAAGCATTTCACTACATATCGTACTGTGTATGAATGTGTGTGTGACAAATAAAATTTGAATTTGATTTAAATGTGCTGATCATTGTATCTGCATTGGAGCAGGGTTACCACACACACTTTGGGACATTTAGGAACAAAGCAGAGAAGGAAATAACAAGTTCATGGGGATGTTTTGTTAATCTAGTGTAAAACAGTCAGTGGTTTAAAAAGCAAATGTTCATATTTAAATCTAGTTAATTATCTCAATCATGTGCCATGGCAAAGTAAGACAAAATATAAGTGTAGGCCAGACAGGTTATCTACAATGCATAGACCCATTCCTGTTTTTTTTTTAAAGTTTTTTTTATATTGCAATATCATATAGAGCTGCATGCGCACAACACTGAAATTGTTTCTTATGCGAAGAATGAGAATAAACATAGAATAGAGAAAGAAGTAACATACTATTTATTTCTGTTACATGACTGAAATATTCAGATTGTATAGATAATAAACAGTTTTTTTTTGTTTTTGTTTTTTTTAATTGAGACCCGTCAATCCTGACAAACCCTGCAAATTCACACTCATTAAGAATTAGCGCTTGCGATGCTCCAATATAGACTCAAACCCGGGCTTAAATCTAATCTTCCACTTCCGTGAACGCTGCCAATAAGCTAATTTGAGACTAGCCGGCGTAGTACGTATTTGCAGACTCATAAATCCAACAATGGATCTAGGGCACTAGCTGATCCTGGTGTCTAGAGCTGACTGCTGATTTACAGCTCTGTCCACAGGAAGGCCCGGTGAGCATTCATGTGCTCCTCCAATTAGCTTTATGCCCTTTGTCATTCAGTTTAGTCATTACTTAGACATTAAACACAAATGGCCGCTTTAAGAGAGCAGCTGCGCGCGGAGGGAGGGTCAGCGCCTGTGTGAGCAGGTTTTAAAGAATCTCATCATCAGTGACCTTTAGGGGTTAAAAGAAACTGGAATGATTGATTTAACTAATAATGCCCGAATAAACGTCTAACCGTAGAAGCTTTTTCATATGACGGAAGGAAATTAACACTTAGCGAGGTGCTGAGTGTCGCTAGCTAGCAGGTCACATAAAAAACTGTACTGGATATTTAAAGCAGGTTTCATAGATTTCATATGATAATGGAAATAGTTTAGTGTTAAAGCACTGAACTGGCTTGGAAACTGGATGCTAGCTAGTAGTAACAAAGCTGCTAAATCTTGTTTATGCTAACGTCTAGCTATCAAATAAGGGAAAATATTCATCCTAATCATCCTAAAATTAAAGTTTATGGTACAGTATATTAAATATATTTGATTTATGCTTAAGGATTTGATTCTGGTGTTACCTTTAGCTAAAGTGCTAAGCTAACTACTAACACAACTAACATACGGTGAAAAATGTAAAATGTAACATACATTATAAAGTGTATGTTACAGTTATACTGTTACTCAGTTGTATAAGAAAACATATTTGAGGATCTGAGTATCCGGGTTCGAGCCCCGCTGGTATTGGGTTGTCACCCTCATACTACCCAGCCACTGCATGCAGCGCCGGCCCCAAACCGGGATAAAATGGCAGGGTTGTATCAGGTAGGGCATCTGGTGTAAAAAAAAAAAAAAAAAACCTGTGCGGAGGTGTCTGTGGATCGGATAGTCCATTGTGGCAATCCCTTGATGGGATTCTGTCCCTGAAACACTTTGAAAATGACATAGCACTACCTATCTGAAATCACAATATCAAGAAAATTACCTTTTTATAGTAAAAAAAAAGAGAGAAAAAAAAAGAAATTCGAGCCTACCGGTGACAGAATCAATGTCAGGGATGGGATTTGGACCAGTGCACTTCTCCAGAGTCGATGTCCTCATAGTGGCCAGATTCAACAAGGGAGGAGAAGTTGCATACGTCTGACGTGTGCTAGCTGTGGACAGGTGACCTAAAACAGAGCAAACATAGTGACTTTGAAATTTCCCCCCGAAATCAGACATCACCACGGTTACTCCTTCAGTCAAAAAAATTGAAGCTTGTACGGAAATGGTTTACTGACTGGTGCATCCTGGGTAATGTTGCATGTCGGTGCCGTCGCCACAGTTGTCAATTCCCTTGTCGTCGTCGCACACCAAACTCATTGGGATGCATTTTCCATTTTGGCAGGTGAAATAGGGCTCACTGCTGCATTCGGAATGATTAAAACCTGGAAAAGAACACCATTTGGGTGTGTTGGACCTGCATTCACATTAAAACCCTCGCGGTACAGAAAAGTCACTATGGTGATAAAGATTAATCCTAATATTACTTCTGAAAAGAAAGAACTTTCATAGAATGGTAATTATTACTGATCATTTTATCAAGTTTCAATTTAGAATCTATACAATGCCATCTTAGGTTCACCATGCGCCAAGAGGCACAAGTGGAAGCCGTTCCAAGAAATGAAGCGACCTCATACCCAGCCTGAATGAGGTGAAGTCCCCGACAAAATCCACGCGTGGTTGAGTCCCCCTGGTCACCAGTCGCAGAGTTAGATAGTTTCCAGTAGATAGGACTGGGCGTGGTAGGCTCTTTCCACACAGTGGAGGCCCAATAGGGGGTGCCATCTTATCCCGACCATCATAGAACTGGATGTAAGAGCCAGCGTGACACGGATCTGTTTGGCCCTCCTCCGGTGTGGGCTCCATGCGCTGGTCAGGCCGCGTCGAACCTGAATGCGATGGACCCCGGGCTGACTCCGGGACAAAGGGGACGGGGCTGAAGGGTGACACGCGCAGTAGGCTGTAAACCAGGAAGAAGCGGAACTGGAACTGCACCTTGTCACGGGGCGTGGCTGCCTGCATAGTCAGGTGGCAGTCAGTACCGATTTTGACAAAGTAGTACCTGCGCGACTCCTGGTGGGACCGCACGATCATGCCGTCCCCCTTTACTGTCTGGCCACAGAAATCCACCACATTCACTGTTGGGACACATTAATTAATTCCCCACAACATAAATGAACTCATTAACACAAATCTGTGTGTGTTTTTTTTGTGTGTGCCTGACCCACTGTACCCTCCTGAGATGTCGATAATGGGATACAAGGGTTAGAGACTAAAGCAAACCTAATTGTTTGCCTAGCGAGACCGCAAGGGGGAGTTGGCTGCGTAATGCCCCCTCCCATCTGGGGCAGGAACCAAATAATAGGAAGATTTATAACCTCTCCAAGGTTTATTAGCTTTGTTACTAAGGGAAACTAGTGAATCCCTGATGCCTGACTTCCTGGAATGTCCTGAGAAAACCTCAGTCAGTGGCACAGAAACAATACTTCAAAATATCCCGTAACCATGTTTCCTGAACTGAGTTTGCTCAAAAATGAGCAGGAACGGGACAGCAGGGTTTCTTGTAAAATGCATTCAATGCTGGGGGTAAAAATGCAAATGGTGTCGATCGAGTACGAGTTCCCGCTGCGGTCAAGACTAGGAGAAAATTACCAGCCGGACAAAGCATCAAGCATAAAAGTATAGAATGCTATTTTGCTCCATAATCAAAAAGTCAGTATGGTCATTCCTAAAATTCCTAAAATTTGTTTAAGTGAAATGGTCATATTTAACATTTAATGGATGTTGGCGTGCTGCGTAAATGAAGACGGGTCCAAGACTTACTCATGTTTGTTCATTTAAATGTGTTAAACTGTTAAGAGGTTTTACTTTGTGTGCTAGATGTCAGGCAAAGGGTACACTTTTATTTCTAAATGAATTCATGGATCATTTAATCCACAGAAGACGTATCTTATTTCAGTGAGCAGGAAGCTTGTTTCAGCTGTGGCAATTAACTTAAGTTTTAAAATCAAGTCATCTTCATTAAAGGCCAATCAGATGTCGTTGTAGGAATTCATAGAAAACTGGTTCAAACTCACCTGTCTCGATGGCATCCGTTTGCAGTGTCAGTAAACTCAGGAGAAAAAAGCATGTAAACTGAAGTTTGGCCATGAGGAGTCGCAAATCTGGGGTGTTTTTCCCCGACCCTAAAGCTTCTCTATAAATCCGTCAGGGTCATTTCAAAAGATTAAAAAGATTCAAATGTGATCCCCATGATGCGCAATCCAGGTCATATGACTGTTATAAGCGGCACTTAGTGCACCAGGAGCAGATCCTGCTTCATCCTCACCACTTTTGATGCCTCGACGTCACGTCCACGCGTCCGTGCCTTGCCTTTGCCATGGCAACAGGGCACCCCCCCCCTGCCAAAAGACCACGCACTCACAAGGGAAGGGGGGGGGGGCAAACTCTGTGCATTCACCACCACCACCACCATAGTCAATGTGGTAACTGTGTGTCACACTCACATCCGTATAACACACACATATCCAAAAATCATGGGTCTTTAAAGCCACTCAGAAAAGCGTGTTAAAGACAGCTTTTAATTGTTTATCATGTTGAATAAATAAATTGCTTGATAAATGTCGGATTTATTAGCAAAAATGCACTGGCACAGAAGTACGCCTACTCTCAAGACATTATGTCCATCCGTCAATGTAGGAACCGCTGTGGTCCCACTTGGGACCGTGGAGGCCAGTGTATTTATTTCCGTTAGCGTGACCTCCAGTCAACGTTCACACACTTAGGGCAATTCGGGAACACCAATTAGCCTAATCTGTATGTCGTTGGACTGTAGGAGGAAACCGGCGTACTCAGAGGAAACCCACCAAGCATGGGGACCCTGGAGGTGCGAGGCGAGAGGCGACAGTTCTAACCACTATGCCACCCTCTCCCATTGAAAGATGGAGCGCGGCATGGTTTGTATTTCACTACTAAAATGCATTTGTCTCTTATATTTCCTGTAAAGAATAAAGCACAACATGACAGTTGTGTGAAGTGTACAAAGGTACACCAGTCGTCCCAGTGTGCTTTAAGGTGACAACGTCATCCCAGTGCAGATGAAATTGCCTGTGTTGATTTATGACTGTGCTGCCAAATACTGGTCGATTCAGCATCACCACAATCTATCTCGTAAAGTTAGTAAGCCCAAATACATGACTCCACTCACTACGGCACAAAACCAGAACATCTGTGGAGACAAAGGTTTCTGTGTATGTGTGCAAATTACAAAGGACCTCTCACAGACTCTCAACACCACCCGCCGGGCCAAGAACCCCCAGCAGCGACTCCATTTTCTGCAAAAGCTGAAGTGAGCCAAATTCCCCCATCCTCACCAAATTCTATAGAGGGACCCTAGGGAGCCTTCTGACCAGCTGTCTCACCATGTGGCATGGGAACTGGACTGTCTCCGACAGAACTCGACTGTCTCTGACTCGATAGCAGTTGAAAAGATCACCAGGGTCTAATCCAACTCGACGACTCTTTACCCTCCTCCGATCTGGCAGAAGGTACCAGAGCATCTGTGCCACCATGAGCCGATTCATGAGGTTCTTGTTTCTTCCCTCTCGCGGTCGGATTCCTCAACGCGCAATTCCTCGACACCTTTTATTCAATCAACCAATACATGAGCCTATTAACACTTTACTTTTACTTGTACAGTTAGTACAAAAAACTACACATTTTGGTTTAAATCTATAGTGTGCATGAGTAAAGGAGACTCAACCTGTGATTACAAGCAGATTCATGAGGTGTTTCCCATCTAAAATCTTTACTGTCGGCTGTATTTCTTTATTAAACATTCCTGCCTTTACTCTCTAAGCCTATAAAACTCAATGCTTAGTGCAGATAAAGGTCTGCTTGTTTGGACTGAAGCGTGACCTAGTGGTGACACCCAGACTCTTCTGGAAGAGAACATCTCATAACCCAGGGTTAAAAGTGGGGTCAAGTCAGGAGCACGGTAAAGAAACGTCTCAAACGAATCTCACTTGAAAATCAGCCAAACTACAGTATGCACAGGTAGCGCTCGAGTTCATCACTCCGTTAAACCTTTACTCCTAATTCAGATGGCACAGTATTATTGTATTTTAATCGTTACTGGTACACATCTACTTCAAAGAGAATGTCCAGTTTATCTGTACTCTCTGGAAACCAGACTCAACAGGGAACCCATGCTCATCTGGGTGATACTGTATCAGATAGCAGAGATTGATCTGATCTGATTGAGGTGGTTAACTGGTTAATATGAGGTCCACTTTCGTTACTGGAGGCTTTTTGTTGTTACGTCTAGGGTCTAGGGTAGTGCAGGAGCTAGAACAATTTTTGGATGACAGAGTGACTGGATGAGAAGGTGTAAGACGTACAGTAGGTTACAGCGTTTATTTACAGATAGTGAAAAGAACATGAGCAAATCATATAAACAAGATGGACACCAAAACCAAGACACAGGGAAACCTAGGAGACTTATTATTATTCAGTCTGTTATTTAAGGCAGCACGGCGGTGTAGTGGTTAGCATGGATAGGTGATTAGCCTTGCACCTCCAGGCTCCACGTTCGATTCCCGCCTCAGTGTGCATAGAGTTTGCATGTTCTCCCTGTGCATGTAGTGTGCAAAGACATGCAGACTAGGCTAATCAGTGTGCCGGAGTGTGTGTATTTATGTGCCCTGCAGTGGATTGGCACCTCGTCCAACAATGAGTGCATGAGTGACACGCAGTGCTCTGATTATGGCTTTGAAATTCATTGAATCCTCTTCACGAAAGGATTTCCTAATAATAACAGACTCAAAATCATGTCTCCAAGCATTCGAAAATATAAAAACTGATCATCCAACAACTGTGGAAATCCTAACCAAGTTATCATTTTTTAGAAGCCAAAAATTCTAACATAATTCGATTATGTTATGTCATGTTATTTTATTATGTTACGTAATTTTATGGACACTTAGGAATCCCTGGTAACGGGAAAGCAGACAAAACTGCCATTTAAAAAAAAACTATTAAATGCTCAATACCCTTCACAGATTTAAAATCTATTTTAAATTTCGAAAATAAATAGCAATCCGAATGGGACCAATGTCTAAATAACAAACTATATGAAATAAATCCCGATGTTGGATCAAAACATACATTTCCTTTTAATAATCATTGGGATCAAGTCACTTATACAAGATGCAGAATACGACACTCAAAAGCTAAGCACAAATTTTTACTATCTAGAGAAAATCCACCCGCGTGTTCATTGTGCAGAACTCTTCTGTCCATTGAGCATATTTTATTTGATTGTAATTCTTTAACTCCTTTGCGGAACTTGTTTTATTTTGTTGACATTAAAAAAAAAAATTTAACAAATAAATTCAAATTTAGCTTTAAAATTCTTAGAAATTTTTGTTTTAAAACATCCTTTATATATATATTTTTTTTCTTTTATATCTTTAATATTGAATAACAAACTGACTCTCGCCATTAATATAACCGTAGAAGTTGGCATGGCATTAAAAAAGAAAGAAAGGCAAGGCAACGCAAGTTTTTTTTGTATAGCACATTTCATACACAATGGTAATTCAAAGTGCTTTACATAAAAGTGAGGAAAATAATGATAAAATGAAATAGAAAACAATGGCAATAAAACAAAAAAAATTATAATAAAAAAAATGTAAAATTTGATTCAAGATACTTTTAAAACATTAAAATTAGATTTAAAATCTAAATAAAACAGTTTTATTTAAATAAACATAAAATAATGCAGTCAGTTCGGATGTACAGTAGCACAGCGCTCATTCAATAAATGAAAGAAAGAAAGAAAGTGACCCAGTCGAAGCTTAAAGCGCAGAGATGATGATGCAGCCTACTCTTACTATGGCGGGATCATAACGCTGCTTACTGTTAACATCCAGTGGGGAAAGCCTGTGACACAACTACTGTACCTGCAAACACCGCCCACAGCTCTATTAAACAAACAAACGACAAATGACGTCTCTGTTTTGTATACACTGTATATAAATTCAAGATTCAAGATTTTGCACATACGTGACAGTATGAGTACATTAGAATGTTCTGTGCAGAAACTCTCTGAGTTAGTGATAAGAAAAGATATTTACAGTAGAATAAACATATTATACAAGAATAATGCAGGTAAGCTAATGGACTATAACAACTATAACAATTATCTAGTACACTGTGCTATGTTGGTCTACAGATATTGAACTGTCGCACTTCAAATGTACCAGTTGAACTTTGTCATGAGATTTAGTTGCACGTTTGGTGTCAGTTTTTATATTGCACTTTGTTGTTGATAATAAATAAGTGAAGAATAGTGAACTTAATACCAGGTAAATGTACGCTGATTATAGCAGCGGGTCTCTATACGACAGAGATAAAAACTTGAGACAGACAGGCCCTTTTGTTCCCTTGTTTCTTTTGTCTGTGGCTGGAAAGAAGCTGTTAAAGAAACGTGCTTTGTGTGTGATTATACTGTCCAGTCTGAGGTGTCTGAGGTTGTGTGTTGTGCATATGTGCGTGAGTAGAAAGTGAGCTGGATGGTGTGTGTCCCTGAAGATGTTTCAAACATAGGAGGACCTGAAACCAGCCTCAGTCTACCGCAAAACTGACTGGACAAAATTTATTGAAAGTCTTTAGGTATTTGGCGTAGATAAAAAAATCAATATGTTGAGTAGAAGTGATGTTATGAGCAGTTATGTGCCAGATTACATCACAGGATCCAGTGCTTTTTTCGATGAATATAGCATTTTGCCCTTGTGGTCGGCGTGGCTGTACCCATCACTCAGCAGAGCTAATCAACACGTTAGTTTACTGCGTCTAAACAGATACAATCGTAATGCACATACAAGCCGCCACAATCCTGTGAATTTTAACATAACAAGTTCTGCAATACAAAAAGACAGACAGACATGTACAGTATGTGGTCTTCAACCTGAAATAATAATATCACTGATTCCATTAAAGTCGATCAGCTTATTTTTAGCTTTAACGATTTCTATACCGATCATTGACGGGTATAGAAATCGTTAAAGTAAAAATATTATTTTATATTTTTACGCTAGTAAAAATATTAAATAATACACAGTAATTGGTAGAATTATTCATATAAATTAGCTATTTAATTCTCAGCACAGTTGTGACAATGAGGCACATTGAAACACCATTGATGTGATGAGACCAACCTATGATCAACCAACCAACCTCATAATATTACCTAGCTAGTGTAGCTGTCATGGTGCTCACTTTGCACTGACCTATTTTAAATAGCAAAAGATATGTTCATGTGAGCCATCATGTATGGCCTGAAGTTTTACTCTAAAAAAACTATATTGGCAAAAGTATTCGCTCGCCTGCCTTCATATGGATATGAACCTGAGTAACATCCAATTCTTAATCCATAGGGTTTAATATGATGTTGGCCCTTTGCAGCTATGGCAGCTTCAACTCTTCTGGGAAGGCTTTCCACAAGGTTTAGAAGTGTGTCTGGGGTAATTTTTGACCATTCTTCCAGAAGCGCATTTATGAGACACTAATGTTGGATGAGAAGGCCTGGCTCGCAGTCTCCGCTCTAATTCATTCCAAAGGGTTCCTATTGGGTTAAGGTCAGGTCTTGTTCTTCTACACCAACCTCGCTCATCCATATCTTCATGGACCTTGCTTTGTGCACAGTCATGTTGGAACAGGAAGGGACCATCCCCAAACTGTTCCCATAAAGTTGGGAGCAAGAAATTGTCCAAAATGCCTTGGTATGCTGAAGCATTAAGAGTTCCCTTCACTGGAAGCAAGGGGCCGAGCCCAACTAATGAAAAACAACCCCACATCATAATCCCCCTTCCACCAATCTTTATACTTGGCACAATGAAGTCAGACAAGTACCGTTCTCCTGGCAACCGCAATACCCAGACTCGTCCATCAGATTGCCAGACAGAGAGGCGTGACTCGTCACTCAAGTGAACATGTCTCCACTGCACCAGAGTCCAGTGGTGGCGTGCTTTACACCACTGCATCCGATGCTTTGGATTGCAGTTGGTAATGTAAAGCTTGGATGCAGCTGCTTGGCCATGGAAAACCGTTCCATGAAGCTTTCTACGCACGTTCTTGGCCTAATCTGAATGCCACATGAAGTTTGGAGAACTGTAGCTATTGACTCTGCAGAAAGTCGGCGACCTGCACTATGCCTCTCAGCATCCGCTGACCCCTCTCATTTTTACGTGGCCTAGCACTTCGTGGATGAGTTGCCGTCATTCCCAATCACTTCCACTTTGTTAACAGTTGACTGTGGAGTATAATGTGACTGTGGAGAAATTTCATCCTACCACGATGGAATTCACTGAGCTCCTTAGGACAGACCATTCTGTCACCAATGTTGTTTTGGATTTTGGATGGGTGTTTGAATACTTTTGGCAATATAGTGTATTTTTGTAAGAATTTCTTTCTTAAATTCTTACATGCCTTTTCTTTTAAACAGGCATCTCCTTCCATGTAACATGCACTATGTATAGCTGATTATAAGCACTGCTCATGCGCAGCAGGGTCGCGGCGCTTAGGGCTTACGTACCTGACGTCAGACGCAGCGGCACGTCCTACGTAAGTACGTACGCCTCAAACAAGATTGAAACATAGGAAGGAAAAATATTTATTTAAAAACAGAGACAAGGGCGCTAAATACAAATATACAAACAGAATAAAATGTGAAAAAAATAGTAATAATTATAATTAAAGCAACTCTTTTGAGGAGATTTTTTTTCTCCTGGTAAATATAATCAAGGTTCGCGCGCACATTTTTTTTTTCAAATAATGTTTTGCTAACGTTAGTCACCGTATCTAGGTTAGCTTAGCCGTGCTAGCACTAATAATAACAACAACAACGCTGAAATAGCTTTAGCTGGACGTGCTAATGCTAAGCTAATTAGCAAAAAAAGCATGCACATGTAAATTAAATGCTGGGCAGTTTGGATACGGTTTTTTTCTTTAAATCGAAGAGACAGAAACTGCTGCGACATTCCTCCTCAGCTAGCTAAGCTAAAGATGCAAACTCAGAGCCGGCTATGCGTCAGAGCTTTCTTTCGCTTTGTGTGCTGATTAGACCGAAGGGTTTTATCGCGTTTCTGTGCAAGACTGCCTGGGTTTTCTGTTGCCGTGTTGTTTGTGCAGAATGGCCCCTCGTCTGCAGCTGGAGAAAGCCGCTTGGCGGTGGGTCGACTCAGTGAAACCGGAGGACATAACGCAGGAACACATCGAGCTCGCGTATCGTATCGCCGTACCGGCGTGTAAGAGGGGAACGTGCAGGTACTGCACTCTCATGTATTCATTCATTCTTTTATTTATTTATATGTATCTTAATCATAATGGTTGTCTCCATTGCTCACTGCTTTGGCTGGGGCTGTAGGTGAATCTGCCTCTTTCAAACGATTAAACCATACAGTTCGATTCACTAGTGAGCCGATTCGATTCGGTGCTCGAACCTATTTGATTCATTCGATTCACCCCCCATCTGTCTATATGGATAAAAGAAAGGTTTTGTCTGTGCATTGGTCAGAACTCGCACTTTCAATGATATCTTTATGTTTACTACATAGGAGGACCAGAAACCAATTTCAAAAAAATTGTCCAGAATTTTGAACTTTTGCAGTACTTAGATATCTGCCTGAAGTTTAATCTGTACCATAAGTGAAATCAAAATGTTGTGTAAAAGCGATGTTATGAACAGTTACGTGCCAGACTTATTGATCTACTTTAAAATAAGCTACTTGCTCAAGGTAAACGAATACCAGCACCAATAGATATTATTTAGCTAAACTGAATATTTTTACTGGGATTAGTTCATAATTTCACCGCTGAAATGCTTTAAGCGAGTTTTTACATGGAGTCGTTTTTAAGGCAAATGTCCTACTAAACTAACAAACTACTTTTTCGCTTTCTCATCTGTGATTCACTCTCCAATTACCGAACAGGGAGTGTATTTGTCTGACGTGGAAAGAAGTACAACTTAGTGTAAACAAGGCTTAAGATATATTTTTTTGTATTCATAAATTAGACAAAGAGTTCTGCCATACAGAAAGACAGACTGACTTGTACGTGGTCTTCAACCTGAAATAATAATATCACTGGTTTACATTAACCCTGATCAGATTATTTTTTGCTTTAGCCTTTTAACTATTTCTAAAAAGTATTTTCCCGTCAACGAGACGTACGTCTGCCAGTCGTCTGTACGTTGCAGGAAGCCTGGAGCCTATCCCAGGAAACTTTCTGCACAGTGTGCCAGTCCTTCACACACTCATTCATACATTTCAGGAACACTAATTAGCCTGATGAATCTGCATGTCTTTGGAGGAACCCCTGAGGAAACCCCCCAAGCGGTAGTCTTGTCTTCCGATCAGTAGTCTTAATACCTTAAACACTGAGCCATCCCTGCCCCAAATATTTAAATATTCTAATTCATAATTTTACTATTCATTTGTAATTCACCATTGCTTGTTTGTCTGTTTGTTTTTTCGCACCATGCCTATGTATTTTGAAAGATACTAAATGTATTTGCTTTCCTTTCTTTTCTCGCAGGAGGAACTGCAAAGGAAACCCGAATTGTCTAGTCGGAATTGGGGAACAATCGTGGCTAGGAGAAATCGATGAAAACACCTTCCACAACATTGATGACCCAAACTCGGAAAGAAGAGACAAGGTTCGTCATTTTCAATCATCCAACCTCCTCAAAAACAAACAAACAAATATGCTGCTAGAAGGATTGGGGATTTACTGAGGATTAATGAAAGGAATGTTACGTGTTGGACTTAATAGCACTCTGAGGTTTGCTTTTCATAAAATTCCCAAAAAATGCTGGAGTTGAAACACAGGTAGACACGAGTCTTGGGGAATTCCACCAGAATGAGATGATCACTTGGCTCTTATGTATCAGTTTCCTCTTCTTTTTTTTTTTGGAAGAAGGAAAAGGAAGGCAGAGATATTAAGCATCCATTCCACAAACTATATACTATGTGTTTTTTGCTACTACCTTTTGTAAACTAAAATTGAAAACGTTTAAACAGCATTTGAACAGTGAAATTTTATTTGTGATTGAAAGTATATTAAGGATCACACACATTTGTAAAACTTGTTCAAAACGTGTGTATTCTGTACTCTATACACACCCATACAGAGTTAGACAAAAAATTTATACACACTTCAGGAAAAGAAAAATGGTATGATGTATGTGTTATATTAATAACATCATATTATTATCATACCATATAACAATACATTTATTATTAAAATATTTTTACAAGTGTGTATACATTTTTTGGCTGATTCTCTATATGTTTTTTTTTTTTTTTTTGATTGATTGTTTGTTTGTTTTAGTTTTTTAAACATGTAATTCTAGAACCCTGAATGATTAATCTGGGGTGCATTTTTTTATAAATTAAATTATAACAATTAATTTAATTAATTAAAACAATTTTAATTTAGACAAATACTAGACAATGATTATTTATCTTTCAAGAAAGAAGAATATGTATAATGACGTAGCACATTCTGAAGTGATTTATGTACTTTTGGCTTAAATATTATTATTATTATTATTATCATTATTGGTTTTGTTGTTGTTAGTAGTACATTCAAAAGAATTTGCCCTCTTTTTTTTGTTGTTATTTTTGCTAGAACACGTTTGTAGGCCTGACGAATCTCGGCGCCACGTGTTACGTGAACACCTTCCTCCAGGTGTGGTTCCACAACCTGGAGCTGCGTCAGATGCTTTACCAGTGTCACAACTCTCGAGCTGAGGTGCACAACACAGAGTCAGGTGAAGCACAAAAGTCAAATTGATTAGAATAGGAGGCTTGGATTAAGTCAAGTTGTCCAGTTTAATATTTTTTCATTTTGTTATAGTGGTCGAATCACAAGTAGGTCTATGAATAATCTCATGTGGTCATACATAATGTGAACTTTCGAAGAATAGAAAAATCTCTGGCTCAGGTGTTTGAAAGTATTATTTTTATAGTACATGCGTTTAAATGACAACCCTATAAATAGCTGTACTGATAATCGTTTTATCTGGATCCACAGATTACGAGCCGAAGACGATATGTGAGCACCTACAGTACTTGTTTGCTTTGCTGCAGAACAGCAACAGAAGGTACATCGACCCCTCGGGTTTGGTGAAAGCTCTAGGACTCGACACAGGGCAACAGCAGGTGAACCCATATTAACATCACAAGTTTTATCTATTTAATTTAACATTTTGGAATCTACTAAATACAATTCCCGTTATTATCAGTCTCAATACAGACCAAAGTGAAGCGAATAATAACTCTCATTGCTTGGTTTCTTTCTTAACTGCAGCCTTTTTTCTAATTCACCCTTTTTAGGATGCACAGGAGTTTTCCAAACTCTTCCTTTCACTCCTGGAAGACACACTGTCCAAGCAGAAGGATCCAAACCTCCAAAATGTGATTCAGCAGCAGTTCTGTGGACAGTTTTCATACGTCACCATGTACGTTCCTTTACATTCATGTTCACAGAGGAGAATGCATGTCGGTGAACAGGAGCATGTTTCTTGTATCGTGTAAAAAAATGTTTTTTCCCACTCAGATGCTTTGTAGATTCTAAGCTATGGAGTATCAATATTTAATCATTTTCAGAGAGCTGCACAGATTTATTATTTTCATAACTGCTAATTATTAAATCAACATTAAAATTACACTGAGTGGAGATCAGGAAAGCTGGTTAAGATGTATCATATTCATCCGTTTTCAACATAAAACCAAAAAAATATATTTAAAAAATTGAAATGTACTTGATTTATCAATACTTGCTCCCAAAAAAAAAAAGACATCATGCGCACACATACTGTTTCTTTCTTTCTTTCTTTCTTTTCTTCAGACAAGTGACCTGGATATTTTGATTTTTTTTTTTCATATCTTCAAGTATGGTTCCTCAAAAGTCCCTTAAAAAGTCACCTTGTACTTCATGAAAGAAATTTTGAAAAATTAAAACGTTTTCCTGCACAGAAACAATTGGATGTCTACGCTCATGATGAGTTTCACTTATTAAGAACAAAACCAGGTGGTTTTTAAATGGTTTTTATGTCAAAAAAATGACTGGACAAACGATACATGTATTCTGGTTAAATACGAACAGACTGTGCGTACACCAGCTCCACATAAATAATGTTAGAAACCATAGAACTGTCTTTACTTGAAAAGAATTTGAGACAGGGGGGCTTCCCTGGGGAAAAGCATTTTTATTGGTGGCTTTTATAAAGTCAAATGTCTGGGTTTATGTGCTTTTAATATTAGTTTTGGTGCCTGGTTGAACTTTTATAGAGCTGTCTTTTTTTTCCTTCGGCAAAGTGCAATGCCGCATGTGTCGGTCAGATTGACTTTTATTTGTGTATAAGAGCAGGATTGCATTCTCACTGGAATGTGTATTCATGTGAGGAGTTATGATGAAGTTAAAAAAACAAAAAACTTTCAATGTTGTTATGCCGTTGTTAACATATGATGCTGATTGATTTCTCTTACTGAGACAGGTGTAACCAGTGCGGGCGTTCGTCCGCTTTACCGTCTCGGTTTTACGAGCTGGAGCTGAACATACAAGGGCATAAAAACCTGACGGAGTGCGTCACAGAGTTCCTCAAGGTAATCCTTCTGTGCCTGATAACGTCTCCAGAGTGCAGACTGTACTCGACAAACATGATGAACAGCGATCACGGGCTGTGAAGTTTGCTGTGGGATTATTATGGGAAGCAAATCAGGCCAACATGCATGGTGTGATTTAAGTTGGAAAAGCAGTGAAAGGAACTCTAATTGTGGTATAGCGTTTTGGTAAAACAAAATAATAAATAAAAAAATAAAATAAAAAACACCAGTGTGGAACCTTTTGTTTTTTGGGTTTGTAGGGATTTTCTTGAGAATGCTTTGATGTGATGTGATGTGAGACTAACGTGTTAGCGTGCTGTTTCTCTGTTGCTGTTCAGGAGGAGAAACTAGACGGAGATAACCGCTACTTCTGCGAGAGCTGTCAGAGCAAGCAGTGCGCCACACGTCGGATTAAACTCCACAGCCTGCCGCGGACTCTCAACCTTCAGCTCATGCGCTTTGTGTTTGATAGGTGAGTTTCTCCAGTTTAATTTTTTTTCATTTTGGTTGTGGCCAAAAAAGAGATGATTTATCCTCGATTTATCCTGTATTAATACAGTTAGTGCCCGAGTTACAAACATTTGAGCTACTAAATTTCACCGATATGAACGGACCGCAGTTCTACGAACATTCATAGATGCAAACAAATCACAGAAGTAGCTCATGCTCATTGTACAAAAAATAGACAGTGCAGTGCACCAGATAGCAATATTTACAATTATATACAATATTTTCAGTGTGTCAGTGAATATATAAAATGTCTAAGGTCCGGTATATTGTATGTGTGCATGTGGGGGTGCAGGAGAAATGAGTCGGCCTCACCGGTTTCAATGAATCAGTCCTGGAACGCAATGATAGAAAATGTCTGTCCTATAAAGCTATCCTGAAGGTGAATAATCCTAATTACGGAAAATACTTAGAGAGACAGAGTTCACAGTCCAATACAGTGGAAAACAGCTCTGAGACAAAATAGCATCCCCTCGCGATTTAAGGGTGCAAAGACAACACTTTACATTTACAATTGAGATTCGTTTCCTCAGGTGCAGTTATGGTTTTTGTCCACATGATGGCAGTGTGGGGAAAGGAGACAGACATTCAGTCAAGTTCATTGCTATGCTTTACGTTGTATATTTGTGTCAAAGGTGTCCAAGACTCCCTTAGTCAGAATTAAGAACAAATACGACTTATGAACGTACTCCCAGAACTGAAATCGTTCATAAGTAGGGGAAACCCTGTATGTAAAATGTTGTAGTTTAATTTACTACAAGTAATGTAGGTGTTGGCAGCAACTGAAATGATGATGTAGGGTATGATCGATGTAGTTCAGTCAAATGCATTAGCATGTAAATGAACGTTGACCACCATAGCATTTTAGCTAATTGAAAATGTAAAGCTTTTGTAAAACCGTGTAAAATAATCTCAATGCAGGCAGAATATTCTTCTTTTTTTTTTTCAAATAAGATAAGGGTCTTTTTTTAAAAAATTCACTAAAGAATTGCTTTGAATAACATGCTTATGTTTTTTTTTTTTTTCCTCGTATTAGGCAGTCTGGTCACAAGAAGAAGTTAAACACTTATATTAGTTTTCCAGAAGTGCTTGACATGAGCCTGTTCTTGGAAGGGAAAGGTATTTATTTTTTATTTATTTGCCTCTTTTATTTTTTCATTGTATCTCTGACGTTTTCTGTTCCCTACCGATGGAACAGCTGCATAATGTATGTAACATCATTTGCGCTTGTGAATAATTTAGGATTGAACCTGGTTGCATTAGTAATTTAATTAAAGTGTATGTCACACTTGTTGTAAGTATTATGTGGTTTGTTTGTCTATCTATCATGATTCAGTCTTGGTTATAAACACACAGTCAAGTCAAAATGTAATCGAATGGCATTTAGTAATTGTGTTGTTATTATTTATTTTTCCCCCTAGAGGAGAAGTGTACATACGAGTTGAGCGCTGTGCTGATTCACCGCGGCGTGAGCGCCTACTCCGGACACTACATCGCTCACGTACGAGACGCTCGCACCAACGACTGGTACAAGTTCAACGACGAGGAGATTGAGAAGATGGAGGGCAAGAAACTCCAGCTGGGCATCGAGGAAGATCTAGGTAAAGGATGATTTCGAAGGCTTAATACAGTTGCGCACTTTGTTTTCTTTAACTCACCTTTTTTTTTTCGTCTCTCAGCTGAAACGGTGAAGTCTCAGACCAGGAAGCCGAAATACAGCAAAGGCTTTCATTGTTCAAGAAACGCCTATATGTTAGTGTATAAACGTCAGGAAGAGCAAGCGGACCAAACCCAGACCAACGTAGAGGTGCCGGGTACGACCAAGTGTCTTGTTTCCTCTTTATATATATATATAGATATAGATATGTGTGTGTGTATATTCTGTTTGTTTGTTTTCTTTTTTTAAACCTCATTTTTATCCGGCTCTGTGTTATATTTTTATAGCCTTCCTCCAGAGGCTTGTGGACCAGGACAATAAGAAGTTTGAGGAGTGGTGCAGTGAGATGGCGGACATGAGGAAGCAGAGTGTGGACAAGGGCAAAGCCAAACACGTAGAAGTCAAGGAGCTCTATGAGCTGCTACCTCCACAAGAAGGTATGTTTTTATAAAATAATAGAGGTAACTATTGGGTGCGGTATCCCGTGATGATCAGTACGGATCATTGTTCCGTCCTCTAGGTGAGCCGTACGAGTTTGTCCCGGTGGAGTGGCTGAAAAAATGGCTGGACGACTCGACAGCCACCAAAGAGATCGACAACGGCCATTTCCTGTGCTCACACGGCAAGCTGCACCCGGATCGGCTGAGTGAGGTCAAGCGCGTTTCCCACAGCGCTGCTCAGATCCTCTTCGATCGCTACGGAGGAGGACCCAGAATAGACGGTAAGGATTATCGTACTATTACTATAGGATTATCTTACTATATCTTAATATTCTTTATGACGTTGTTTTGCCTGTCAGACTGCGTGATGATGATAATTCCGTGTCTGTGTAGGGTCATTTCTGTGTAGAGAATGTGTCGCTCAACGGTGTCGTGTCCTGAGGCTTAAAAACCAACTAAATGAAGACTACAGGGAGGTGACCAACCTCGCCAAGGCTCAGCCGAAAAGGTAGTGTCTTAATTCACGTTTGTGGTTTTACAGATTTCCACGTAGTCCTCGACTCATGAACATCCGAGTTATGAATTGTTCGTAACGAATTATAAAAACTGTTAAACCGGCGCCTTATGTACATCACTTGATGTTGGAATCAGTGACACTGAAGTCTGTGTAGATCAGGCAAAACAATCTTATTTCGAGATAATTTAACTTCTGTAATACATGTATTAATACAGGTCGTCCCCGACTTGCGAACATTCGAGTTACGAATTTCCACAGATACGAACGGACCGCGGTTCTACAAACATTTGTAGATGCAAACAAATCACGGAAGTAGCTCACGTGTATTGTACAAAAAGTAGACACTGCAGTGCACCAGATATCAATATTTACAATTATATACAATATTTTCAGTGTGTAAGTGAATGTGTAAAATGTCTAAAGTCCGGTATATTGTACGTGGGAGAAATGAGTCACCTCATCGGCTCCAATGAATCAGTCCGGAAGCTCGATGATGTAAAATATCTGCCCTGTAAAGCTGTCCTGATGGTGAATAATCTTAATTTTGGAAAATCCACAACAAAACAGTGGAAAACAGCTCTGAGACAAAATGGGGTCCGGAATTCCCCTCGCGATTTAAAGGTGCAGAGACAAATATGTGAGATTAAGTACTCTTTAGGCTTGGTTACAGTTTTTGCCCACAATGGTGGCAGTGTGGGGAAAGGGGACAGAGATTTAGTCAAGTGAGTTGGTATGCCTTACGTTTTATATTCGTGTCACTCTGTCGGACTTAAGAACAAATCCGACTTATGAATGTGCTCCCGGAACGGAACCTGTATATGAAAGCACTGGATAATGAGTGATTGATTGATTTTATTTATTGATTTATTTATTTGAAATACATATATATTTTTATTAGCGATGAGCAAGGTTTCTGGATCGGGAAGGCATCTCTGAGGCAGTGGAGGCAGCTGGCTCTGGAGCAGCTGGAGGAAGAGGAAGAGGAGACCAGACACAGCGACTGCAAAACAAACGGGGAAAATTCCACAGGAGCCAAAGGTAGCATATAAATCTGACAGCTTAACCTGGAACTCGGTATCACAGCAAGGTAAACTAGTCAGGGCTAATACGTTAAATA
The DNA here is from genome assembly GCA_003987875.1 of Clarias batrachus. NCBI lineage: Eukaryota > Metazoa > Chordata > Actinopteri > Siluriformes > Clariidae > Clarias > Clarias batrachus. The sequence continues at coordinate 422,127 of QMIH01000536.1, forward strand.
GAAAAGTAAATCTGGTTTCGCAACTGGATCCCTTGCATGCCAACAAGGAAGTGAAAAAGAAAGTGGTTGTATAAAGAAAGCAAAGTGTTATACATTTTAGAAGATTCAATAAATAAATGACATTCAAAGGAAGAATGGTGCAGGGTGCGAAGGCTTCTTTACATCATCTGAGAGCGAAAAAAATCAAACTTGTTTTAACCCAATAAGATGATGTCATGACAAACTATATCGTTAACGCTTAGCGTTGTAGTGTGAGACTTGTGTGATTTGTGTATTATCTTCCCTTCTCTATAAAACAGATGGTGTGAAGGAAAACGACCGAGAAGACGATGAGATGAAGAGTTTTAACGAAGACATTCTCTGCTCTCACGGTTAGTCGTTTTTGTACCTCCATGTTTGAACAAGACTAACCTATTTGCCAGCTTACTCATAATAGACATGTACTAGATTAAGCATACGAGAAGCACTGGATCTATAAGGTGTCAAGAACCTTTGTGTGTGTGTGTGTGTGTGTGGTGCGACTTTTTTGTTTTCTCTCCAGGTGGTCTGAGTATTCAGGAGAGCGAGAGGCGGCTGGTCACAGAAGAGGTGTGGGGCAAGCTGAAGGTTTATTTCCCTAAAGCCCCAGAGTTCACACAAGAAAAGGAGGCCTGCCAGCAGTGCATGGTAAACACACACTCAAGTCATCACGCACAGTAAAATGGCTTATAATATCCATTCAATATATATATATTTTTTCCAAACCATTTTTATTATCAAATTTTCACTTTTTTGAAAATTTGGGGTGGGGCGGGATTTTTTTCCCTCCCCCGTTTATTTATTTATTTTCAGGAACTGTGCACAAACTTTTGCACTCCATCATAAGGTACTTTGGAATGAAAACTTCAACCCCAGCTGTGGACTTTTATTTTAAAAAATAAAAATGGTCTTTTTTTTTTTTTTAGAGATTGGAGAGGGAGGGTAAAGAGAATGAGGCTCTGAATCGAATGATGGCCAACGAGCAGAAGGGCGCCCTCCTTAATCTTTTCCACGAGAAGAATCGACCTTCACTACAGAAGTGGCCGGAGGTACGAGCTTCCTGCCTTCACTTTTACATTCATGCTAAGAGTTACTCCTTCTATTAAAGAAAGTATATGAAACTTATTGCTCTAGTAGGATTTTGGTAATGAGGTGATGAGTGGTCTTCCCAGCGTGTTTAATCTCAGTGTCCTACAGTCACTCCTGTCCTTCTGTGTGTTTGCAGGACACCGATATTCTGTACATTGTGCCGTTGTTCTTTGTGGATGAGTGGAGGAAATTTATCAGGTGAATTGTTTATTGGAAAAGTTTTTGGTGTTCCCTGATTGCTCTAACGGATAAAGAATATATCGAGCTTTTCCATCATTTTCATTACCGCGCACGCATCATCACAGGAAGCCGGCCAAGTCGAATCCGGTGTCCAGCATAGGAAACAGCATCCTGCTGTGCCCCCACGGCGGCTTCATGTTCACCTACGACTCCTTGCTCCAGGGAGACGCCCAGCAGTGAGTAACTTCTCACCAAGTCTGTCTTGACTGTTTTATTTCCTTTCTTCTTTTTTCTTTTCTTTTTCTTTTAGAACTATAAACCTTGTGTGTGTTGTGTGTGTATGTGTATGTTTCTCATTGCACAGTGTAGCTCTGCTCTGGCCTGCTGAATGGGAGGTGATCGGAAGGTTGTTCTTGGTGGACCAGCCCATCTCCATATGCAGGATCCACGATGCCTCGCAAGACAACGGGAACGTGCAGTACCACACCCAGCCTGGTAAACACTGGTGATGCTGGTTAATCGCATAATGTGTGTAATGTGTATTAGTCCAGAGTAAAGTGCTTCACAAAGCTCTCCATGATCGAGAAAGAGAATAAACGCTATAACGGATGAGATGTCTGATTGTGCTGCTTTTATTTTTTCGTCCAGAGTTGTGTCGAGAATGTCGAGAGGGCTTCATATTCCAGCAGCAAAGGGACTTGCGAGAGTACGCTCAGGCCACCGTGTACGTGCGCAAAGTCATCGACAGCAAGAAGGTCAGCTTCCCCGTTCTATCAGTATGTCTATAATTTTACTTCTTCAGCCTCCATGGAGTCTCCATGTTCTGTGGCGTTACGCGTCGCACTGTGACGTCCTGCCATTCTTTCTCTCTTTTTTTTTTTTATTTAATTTTTTTTCTTTTGTTTTTTTGTGTGTGTGTAGATGATTAAAGAGGCTGCTCCGGAGTTTAGTATGAGTGGATCTGAAGCAGAAGATGAGAGAGAGGAGCCCAAAATAGAAGGAGAAAAAGACCCAGACTTCAATCAGGTAACCAGTAAAACCAATTAAAGCAGCAGTATGTAACTTGTCAAGATTTAGCAACTTTTGAAGGTATCTAATAGAAATCTGAACGAAAAAAAAAAAAGTGTAGTGTGATTTTTCTACATAGTCTCATCAAGGGTGCACTTTAAAATTTTAACACCTTTTTAATTTGTTACAAAAGGTTCTGTTAAATCCTAAAAGATAGCAGCTTATAAGCAGGAACACCTATTAAACCCTGACAAGAGCGTTTATAACATGTGTCCATACCGCAGTCCGAGGACGGAGCAAAGCGGCAGAAGCTGAGTGAGGCAAGCCCTGCCGTCGCCGTCTCTTCCTCCTCGTCTTCGTCTTCCTCCTCCTCCGCAGCCGCTGTCGGAAAATCGGGGATTCGGAGGAGCATGCGGCACAGGAAGCTGCGCGGCGAGAAAGCCCTCATCGTCTCCGCCAACCAGACCCTGAAGGAACTAAAGATCCAGGTACGTCTTGCTATAAATCAGGTGTGATTTGGATCAGCTCGAGACAGTTCTCGGCGTTACTCTGTATGTTTTGGTCCCCACAGATCATGCATGCTTTCTCCGTTGCACCGTTTGACCAAAACCTGTCCATCGACGGCCGGTCTTTAACTGACGACTCGGCCACACTAGGGAGCCTTGGAGTCTTTCCTGAAAGCATTATATGTCTAAAGGTAATACTGTATTTTAGCTTTTGTATCTGGCGAATTGATGAGGCACTTTACTTACACGGGATGTTTCATGCTTTAGGCTGACGAGCCAATTGCAGATTACGCCGCTATGGATGATGCATACCAAGGTAAGTCTAAATACAGTGTACACATTCTGTAATGTGAAATGATATCCAGCAACGGATATCGTTTAATATTCCATACCTTATCAATCTACTTATGAAATTCAATGTCTTCGTTTTCTGTCCCACCTCCAGTCTGTTTACCTGAGGAAGGATTTAAAGGTAGGAAGATCTTGCAAAAACATAAGTGTCTCATTGTGTTGCAGAAATCATCTGATGAATCCTAATAATACATGTCTGTAAATCTGTAGGTACTGGACTACTAGGACACTGATGGAGGCTCCGGACGTGGATAAACACCTGTGTGAAATAAACTGAAAAGAAAAAAAAAAAAGAAGCTTGAATTAGTCCGTGTTGACTGAGTGAATAAACTCAGATTTGTTTAGAGTCTGGTATTTTTATTTTTATTATTATTATTTTTTTTATTTTTTTTTGATTGCCTTATGACTTAAAGTTGCAAATCCTTTATAAGTTGGTTGCATTTGTTTCGGGAGGCGAAAAAAAATCACATTTGTCGTCTTTTAATATTACAAGCTGTTGATGCATTCTGTAAAGTGCACACCAGGACTGTGAACAGATACGGGTCGAGACCTTATATATCAGCGTCTTTGTCCTTCGTGGTAGTGTCCTATTATCCCGAGACGACAGATACACATTTAGATGTTTTAGTTTCTGTAAGATTTATTACCCTCAGCGGTCACATGGTCCCAAAACGGCAGTGTCTCTCAGATATTCACAAAGAATGCATGAGCAACTTCGATATTAAAATTGAGTCCATTGAGCTACATTTTCTTTTTTTTCTTTCCTTTTTTCTTTCTGTTCACCAAAAAAATTATAAATTAAATTATTTAAGAAGAAAAATCAAATTACAGTGAAATTCCATGTGCGAAGTGACATGGAAGAATAATTTCCCAAATGGGGAGGAAAAAAAATAGAAAAACAAAACCCTACACTATAATTAAGACAAATTCTGCTATTACTTGAATTATCATGCAGACGTGTGTAATGTTCTTTTCTGTAAATCTTTCTTATGGGCAATAAAGTTCCTTTTTTTTCACATGTTCAGATATACTAGTACTTTAAATGTAAGAATGATAATGTTTCAAAAGCATCTGCCTTTCTGAATGTTATAGGGATATTCCCTAATAATATTCCTAATCCTTTTTTTTTTTTGGTCCTCATTTACGCCCTTGTATCTCTCTCCAGATTCAGGATTCTCCCAGTTTGATTCTCTTTTGTAATCTAGGTTTCACAGTGAGCTTTCGCACTCTTGTAAATATTGTAGATTTCTGATTAGACTTAGTTATGACCAAACAAAAATAAATTGAGATGTATGAATAAATAATGATGTTTATAGTGTGTATGTACACCGGTCAGCCACAACATTATGACCTCCTGACTAATCTTGAGTAGGTCCACCACAACAGTGATGTGATGTGCGTTCTGACACCTTTCTATCACAACCAGCTTTAACTTTTTCATCAGTATGATCTACACTAATGCTTCTATAAGATCAGAATAAAAGAGCCAGTCTGTCACTCCCCATGTGCATCAGTAAGCCTTGGCTGTCCATGACCCTGTTGCCAAGTCTCCAGTTTTCCTTCCTTAGATCATTTTGGTATGTCCCGACCACTGCAGACCAGAAACGTACCACAAATCCCACTGAGTTGCTCCAACCTAGTCCTCTAGCCATCACAATTTCAGTCAAAAAAAAAAGTCAGTCAAATCCATATGCTCGCCCATTTATTCTGCTTCCAACACATCATCATCAGGAAAAAAGATTCACTTGCTGCCTTATATAGCCCACCCACTTCCAGCCGCTATTGTAAGAAGATATAGAAAATATCGCTACTATAAGAAGACCGAAATTGTCATGGATATTGTGACTGGGTCAGAGCAACTCCAAAACTGCAGCTCTTGTGGGATGTTCCTGGTCTGCAGTGGTCAGGACAGACCAAAAGTGATTGAGGAACAGAAAACTGGTGAACCGGCAACAGGTTCATGGGCGGCCAAGGCTTACTGATCCACATGGGGAGTGAAGTGGCCCGTGTAGTCCGATCCAATAGAAAAGGTTGATGCTGGTTCTGATAGAAAGGTGTCAGAACACACAGCGTATCACTGTTTTGGTGGGAATGGGGACCTACTCAATATTATGCAGGTGTTCATAATGTTATGGCTGATTGGTGTATGTGTGTATATGTGATGGAGGTAGTCTGTTACCTTTTTTGTCAAAAGTTTTTAAACCCACCACCCAGTACCACCATCATCATCCTCATTCTTCAGAGACCAAGGTGGATGAAGTCTTTTTCAGCTGGGGGTTTAAAGATGGTTTTAAAGGTGAAGTGAATTATGAGATGTCAAAAGGCTGTTATAACTGATTTATAGAGGCAGAACCAATCTATCTAGATCCAAATAAAGAAAAGAAAGAAAAAAAACAGTACAGATATACAACTTGGATATGGAATAATACAGAGTCAGCCAAAAAAAAGTGGGGAAGATTTTGAGCAATATTATATTAAGACAATATACATCATGCTATTTTTCTTTTCCTGAAGTGTGTTTACATTTTTTTTGGCTGATTATTATATATATATATATAGTCCTGTTTAGTGACTTCAACGTTTAGTGTATTGAGCTTCCACCGTCATTGCACTCGCGCATGCGCATTGTCGCATCCACGCCGAGTCGCCATTTTTATTGCCAGGAGAACATGTTGTCCTTCTCTGGAGTTTAAATAAAGACCTGGATTATTTGAATTACACTTAAAGGTAATGCGGAAGTGAGTGTGTGTGTTCAGGGCTGTGTGCGAAAAAAAGAAAGCAAAAACAAACAAACAAAAAAGTAATAAAGCAAATTTTACATCTGTTTTAGCTTGGTTTAGCAAACGCTAACACTCAATGCTGACTTGCTAAATGAGTTAGCATGGCTAGCAGCTAGTCGTAGTGAATGAGTTCGAGTGCTGGTGCTTCAGTTCCCTTTTCTAATGATGCTTACATTCACAGTGCATTTCTGATCCATGTCCTGACTATTAAATGATATTTCCAGAGCTTTTGTTTGCTTATTAATGAACCATTTTCAACAGGAATCTTATATTATCTAGATGATTTAACTTTAATGTGTTTAGAATAAAAAATATATATATATCTTCTGGTTTGTTTGAACTCTAAAGCTCAGCCTGCTATTCACACACACAAAAAGGTGAGAAAAAAAAGAAGAGGTACTGCATAAGACAAAATGGCTTGAAAGAGGTACCGACAGTCATAATGTTGGTCCAGATCAGAGTTAATTATTTTATGGATTACAGAATGCCTTCTGGTTATTGTTGTGCGAATATGGTGAAAGGGTCCGGATACACCCCAGTCTGGAGCTACTTTATGGGGTCGGGTTGCCAGCTTGATGCCCGATTATATCTGAGCACTTGTGGCACAACAGTGGCATCTGGTGTCTCCAGGGCTCAAACCTCCTGATCAGCAGTCCAAGCCACCCTGCCCAATATCTTATAATGTAACTGATAATAGTCCAATAAACCCATTTTTAATACCGTAAACTTTCCCAGTCTCACCATGCTGCCCTATATCTAAACCCACAACATTTAATAACTGATCATATACTGTGATGACACTCTCACTTTCTCACCTGTGCAGGTGCATGATGGAGCTCCCGAACTACAGCCGACAGCTCATGCAACAGCTTCAGACATTGCGAAAAGACTCCCAGTTCTGCGACTGCACCATCCTGGTCGGGGACGCGTCCTATTCGGCGCACAAAGTGGTTTTGGCTGCTTCCAGCCTGCTCTTCAAGTCTGTCCTCGAGTCTTCGGACAGCATCTCCATTGACACGACTGTGGTCACTCCGCAGGAGTTCTCCTCCTTGCTGGATACGGCCTACCTGGGCAGACTGGTGCCGGGCAAACATGACCTCGCGCGTGTCATCGCCACTGCAGACAGCCTGCAGATGTTCGACATGGCTGTGTGCTGCAAGAACATTCTGGACGAGCTTGTGAATCAGTGTGAACCCGATGCTGAGGTTTCTAGTGAGTTTTGTGAAAGAGGTCAACATGGTTCTTTTGACAAAGTGACGAGTCCAGGAAACTGTGTGGTGTTTAAATCAGAAAATGGTGATTAAAAAAAAAAGTCAATATATAGTTTAGGTATACTTTAGGTGGTGCAGTTGCTGGCTCATATCTCCAGGATTCCAGGTTTGTCTCTGAGCTCAGGTTGCTCTCCAGGTTCTGTAGTTTACTTCCTTCATCTAAAATGTGCTAGATGGATTGGTTATGCTAAAGTGAGAATAAGCATGTGAGTGAATCTTTGACATCTTGTCCAGTGTCTATTCCCACCTCACGCCAAGTGATCCTGGGATAGACATCAAACCCACCTGGACCCTGATGTAGATAAAGTTCTTACTAAAGATGCTATTCATTAAGCACAGTTTAGCTACTGTATTAATTATTATAAACATCAGTGATGTTTATAATAATTAATAATTAAAACTTTGTTTAAAAGCAATCAGGTTTAGCTGTAATGATCTATAATCAAATCTTTTTTCCAGAAATCTCAGACAACAATCAGTAACTTGTGGTTTGTATCATGATTTGATCAGGAGATGGTGCTGTGGAGTTGCTTATTCACAAACGTGACATTCTCATGAGGACCCTGCAGAACATCCAGCCTTGGATTAACATCCTTCGCACCTGGGGTACGCTGTCAAGCCAGCAACAACATGTGAGCATTGTGGACATGACTATGTGTCTCGGTCATCGTATATCCATTCCATATCCTGAAACAAGTGTCTATAAAGACAGGTTCATAATAACACACCTGGTTATTATCACTCCCAGCCTAAATAGCGATGAATTTAGCGAATAGGACACTTTGTCATTCAGTTCCACATTTATATTGTTTGTGCAGTCCTTTGATCTTTAGCATTTCCTGCGCAGATGTTGCTGGACTGTTTTGAAGGAGATCCAGGTGTGGATGCTGTTTACCAGCGCCTCTTGGACCAGGTGAAGAATGGATACGGCATGCTGTCAGTCCACACTGTTGTTATGATACTGGAGCAGATTAACAGCTTAAAGCCTGATCCAGAGTCGGTGGAGCTGGAAGAAAAGAAGGAGAAAGGACCTAAACTCAAAGGTAAACTACTGATTGACTCATACAACACTACAGCACTGTCAAGGTCTTATTTCTGATTAGTCAGAAGGTGCTGAATGTTTTTTTTGTTTTTTTTTACAGCAGCTTTTCTAGAAGTGTCTTATTTTATTTACAGTAGCTAAATCTGTTGCAAACTTTTCTCACTCTTTCTGTCACAGAGGGATCTGGTGCAGAGGTTGCCAGATCTTCTGGATATCAGCGTGACCTGGATTCAGAGCTGAGTGTTCACCTCACAGGTGTGGAGAACATCTCTGAACTACTCGCTCGGACAGCAGACAGATGCAAGAGCGAAGACGTGAAGCAGGTTTGCAGCAGTCGGTTCAGTGTAACACAATTCAGAAATCCCACAATCCACTGCAGGGGGATCGCATCCATGCAATCAGTAGTGTAAGGGATGCTGAGTACCCATAATGCACCTACAGTAGGTAGAATACTATTTAGGACACAGGCTCTGCCAGTTTAAATGCCTCTCATCATCCTCGTTTTTAATGCATTTACTACTTTATGTGCAGTTTTCTCAAAGTGAGACATACCCAGGGAAAAGACAATTTTGTAAAACTTTGTGAGGAATTCCTAAATAATACTTATTAAAATGATTTATAATTGAGGTTTTACACTGTTTGGTACAGAGGCAGAGAAGTAAAAAATAAAATAACGAATTAAAAAAATAAATAAAAAACTAAAACAAAATAAAAACAATAAAAAAATCTTACGGTCCTGTATATTTTGATTGACAGATGTCTCATCCAATCAGCTGTAAGAATTTCATTCGCAAACCATACCTACCTTTTCCGGTTTGTTGATTCTTACCGCTGACTGGACGAGGCATCTGTCTAGGCATACAGGAAGTACTGCAGACTCACAGACTGTTAAATGCTTTGAGGCTGCAGTATTTCTTGGATATCTTGAGTGACAGATGTCTCTTCCGATCAGCAATAAGAATTTCATTCTCAGTTTGTATTCGGTTTTGTTATTTTGTGTTGAATTTATTTTATTTTCGTTTCTATTTTGTTATTTTGTTTTTAAATTAGTTATTTTGTGTTTGGTTTTGTTATTTTGTCCTTGAATTTGTTATTTTGTTATCGGTTTTGTTATTTTGTTTTTAAATTAGTTATTTTGTTTTCAACTTAGTTATTTTGTTTTCGGGTTTGTTATTTTGTTTTCGGGTTTGTTATTTTGTTCTTGAATTTGTTATTTTGTTTCTGGTTTTCTTTTTTTTTAATTATTTTGTTTTCTTCTTTTTGTTTTCAGTTTTGTTATTTTTTTTTCAATTTTGTTTTTGGATTTGTTATTTTGTTCTTGAATTTGCTATTTTGTTTTCAGTTTTGTTATTTTGTTTTCGTGTTTGTTATTTTGTTTTCAGTTTTGTTATTTTGTTTTCGGGTTTGTTATTTTGTTCTTGAATTTATTTTGTTTTCAGTTTTGTTATTTTGTTTTCCGTTTTGTTATTTTGTTTTCAGATTTGTTATTTTGTTTCTGGTTTTCTTTTTTTATTATTATTTTGTTTTCGCTTTTGTTATGTAATTTTCAGGTTTGTTATTTTGTTCTTAAATTTATCTTGTTTTCAGTTTTGTTATTTTGTTTTCAGTTTTGTTATTTTGTTTTTGGATTGTTATTTTGTTTTCAGTTTTGTTATTTTGTTTTCAGTTTTGTTATTTTGTTTTCGGATTTGTTATTTTGTTCTTGAATTTGCTATTTTGTTTTCAGTTTTGTTATTTTGTTTTCGGTTTTGTTATTTTGTTCTTGAATTTGTTATTTTGTTTCCTTACCTTGTCTGACTTTTCACCTGATTTAAGTGGGTTTCATCCAAACTCACACAAGACTTCAGCATTTCTTTAATGATATATTGCATACAGTGCATTTCTAAATATTTTAAATAGTTTACTAATAAGATCATAATTCTCTGGATCAATCCACCATTCTTCTACAGATTCTTCTGGAGTGCAGTAGAGAGCAGGCTGATGGACCTGCGCTGAGGAAGCTGCTGAGCACGCTCACCGAGAGAGGAGTAGACGAAACATCTGTACTGGTGCTGCTAAAGGAGGCGGATAACTGTCCTGCTCCAGGTGTCCTATAAAGATCAAACAGTTTGGGAAATATTTTACACATACTGTACAGTATATAAAGACACACAAACATTGAGCTGTTGTTATTTGATCCATTTTTATTGTACATGACTCTTGTCAGATAAGAGGAAGGACGACAACGTTGGAGTGTCGCTGTTGAGAACATTCCAGGACAGACTGTGTGCGCTGAACATAGGGGCTCTGCTCATCAGGCGGAGTTTGGTGGAAGGGCCTGGCATCTCGTCTGACCAGAGAGAGGTAACACACACATCATACACTTCACAAGTTACCTGTTTCCTTATAATAAACTATTATGAATGTGAATAAAAAACGATCCACTCTGCTTCTCATCGATTCGCTTCTTATCAGTGCTTTCCGTTCAAGGCTCCTGTCTCCCCAGTCACTGCTGTTCAGGTGTGAACATGTTACATCAGTTCATTTGTAATTGTGGTGCGAGCAAACATGGAGGCTCCACTGGTGATTTGTACAGAAGATGAAAAGCATGCAGTGATTCATGTTTTTCGATATCCGGTGCCGAAACGACTTGCAGAAAAGTGTAAACAGAAGCGTTTGGATTTCTGCATGCACAATTTAGAAGATGGAAGGTGAAAGTTTCTTAAAGAGATGAGAGGTGATGAGACACGGATTCACCACTATGACCCAGAGAGTAAACGGCAGACACGGAAACATGATGATGCACATCCGCACATTTCTTCCCACACTGTCGACAAAAACTTGGTTTTTAGGTAGTCCTGATCTCGATCCATTGGACTTTCACCTGCTTTTGGTCCCCTGAACGCAGCCCTGCAAGGACAAAGATTCACTTCTGATGAACACGTGAAGACAGCGGTGCATTCACGACTCACAGCTCAGAATAAAACATTTTTTAATGAGGGAATACGGAAGTTTGTTATCAGATCGACAAAGTATATTAAAAAGCAGGGAGATTTAGTCGAAAAATTATGTATTTGTTTTTTCTAAAAGTTAAAATTCTACAGCAAGAGTGCAGATAATTTTTTAATCACTGCTGCTGGTACTACTGTAGTTACTGACATTATTTTAGCTACAAAATGAGACACAGTTGAACACTAGCTATTTTGGTGAATTGTGTGTGTGTGTGTAGGTTCTGCAGATAGCAGCTGATGGTAAAATAGAGAAGCTGCTCAGAGCTGCTCTGGAAGGAGATACGCTTCAGCCTCTGACGGTATGGAGGCTCCTGTTCTGGGCCGCGATTCACAACCCAGAGCTCCGACTAATCACGCAAGAAATCCGGTCGAAACCAGAAGCCCTGGAGCTCATACACATGGGTATATGGTTTAAGAATGAGATCAAGTCAAACAGACTTATTGTGCATGCGTTTTAGTACTCAGTCCTTTTACTTTGTCTAAATGTAACACATCTAAATCCCCTCTGAGCTCCCGTACCCCTGCCAAGAGTCTTTCTGCAGCTCTGCATTGTGTTTTCACTTTTTTTTCCCTCTCTCTCTCTCTCTTCCTTTCTAGTTGCCCGAGTGGATGCCTTGTTCAAGCACAAAAAGCTCATTCTGGAAACAATCAATGAAATCCCTGACCTGGAAAGAGCTGCAGGCGATGTGGAGCGCGATAAAGACGTCACTGAGGTGAGCGTGTGTGAAATGCGCTACTAATCGAACAGATTAGTCTCTGGTTTTCTTTAGATGTGTCTCGACAGCCAAGAATGCGAAGGCGAACAGGCACACATGAAAAAAGAAGAAGAAAAAAAAAGACTCCTGATACATACATCACACTCTGCAAAGTGTTCTTTCCAAAAACTGCAACAGGATGACGTTTAAGGTCAAAAACTATTTTAAAAAAGCGCAACGTTGGAGTAGTTTCCAGTTTTATTATAGTAGCTAAAAGTATATGGGAATATATAAATAATGCAGTACTGTGCAAAAGTCTTAGGCGCCATATCATCTGTAGTACAAATTTTGTTATATACTTTAAGTTTATTATGTTTGCATTATTATGTCCAGGAACATTTGCTACAAAGATACTTTATACTAAAATGTCTGAATAAATAACATTACAGAAGAATATTTGTTTATTGTTTATGTTATTACTTAGTGCTTTTTATAGAAGATTCGTTTAATGTACAAATGTTTTCAAAAGCATCATTGCATATGACTTTCGTTTGGATGTTCCCAAGACCATTGACTATATATATTTGGGAAACCTATCCGAGGGATGATGTCATACATGACATCATACAAATTGGATACTTGCTATATTATTCTGATCTGATACAAATGCATTGTGTCTTGACTTCTTGCGAAATCAATTGTGTCAGTTCCTGCAGAGCTGCCGTGGTGCTGACGGACAAGCGGAGTCCATGGAGCAGGTTATGGACCGAGTACTGAGCAGAGACACGCGGTACGTCCGGCCGCTTTGTCACCTCTTGTGCACCAGCCAGGAGAGCTTCCCTGAGCTAGCTGTCCTCATCAAGGAGCTCAGCCATGTTGGTAAGGCTTTATAATGTCAGCTGTGACATCATTTCTATGATAACTCTGCCGTTTTTTTTTTAATTCCTTTATCAAAAATTAACAAATCTACTTGCACTGCTTAAAGTTGGAAGGTTATGAAAGTTTTTTTGTAATATACGTCCAACCCAATCAGAGCAAAGAGACGTCCCTTCTGAAAGACATTCGAAATGTCCACCCTTAACTTGAGTGTTTTTGGAGGCATGGTTCAATAACATTTTTGTTTTTTAAATCATGGATATGACTGCACCTTTTTTAATAGAAGTGGAACCCAGTGAAGAGACTGCAGTGTCAGAGAAAGACGAAGAAGAAGAAGAAGAAGAGAATGATGAAGAACGCACACTCAGGAGGAGGAAGGGCGTCGTCGCGTCCTACAGCTGCCAGTGGTGCAACAAGTCTTTCGACTTCAAGTGTCGTCTACTGAAGCACAAGAAGCAGTGCGCGTTCTGTCCGGAGAGAGCGCAGCGCTGCGGCGAGTGCTCCGCCCTGTTCCCGTCGGTCACCGCCCTGCAGCAGCACCGAGCCGAGGCTCACGACGGCCCTCCGGCCAAGAGGAAGAAAGTAGAGCCGGTGACGTGTGAGCTCTGTGGAAAGGTTTTTAAACACCCTTCTGGTGAGCATACACACACTCGCAGGGAAAAGTGCATTAGCTAATGTATATTTCACATTTTTGCAATTATTAGGCGTGTGTGACATTTTACTGATTTGACTGTTAAAGCAACTTCACTCACATTTTAAAACATCAGAACAATCTGGTGTATTGGTTATATTATAAGAGCACTGATCTAGAATCAGTTACTGATTACGGTTACAGTCACTTTCCTCTTGCTGGCGGAGATGATCAAAAAGCTGATCCTGGGACAGCAGATGCGCTCCCTGGTTATATTTAAAGTTAGCTGTTGTGTTGCAGGCCTGTTGTACCACAGACGCACTGAGCATTTGGAGGAAAGGCCCTACGCGTGTGAGGAATGCGGAGCCAAGTTCGCCGCCAACTCGTCCCTGAAGAACCACATGCGGCTGCACACGGGCGAGAAACCGTACCGCTGCAAACACTGTGACATGAGCTTCGCCGTGGCCGCAGCGCTGTCCTACCACACCAAGAAGAAACACTCAGAGGGTGCAAGTGCACATGACATATACACGCATATACACGCCAAATACTCAAACTGCTGCACTGCAAATATAAAAAAAACATCATGTCTTTACCTGTCTCCTCCCATGTCTCATCTACCTGTCTTTACCTGTCTCCTCCCATGTC
>QMIH01000536.1:441779-459789 GCA_003987875.1 Clarias batrachus
CACATATTATAGATATAATAATCTGCTAAGCATAAACATACAGCTCATGGTGCAGATTCACATGTTTAGCTCTTCATGATATGAGACATTCTGTGTGTGTGTAATGTGTAGTGTGTGTGAGAGGAAGGAGAGCCAGATGGCAGATGGAAAGGCGACAGCACGGTTCAGGCTGCTGCTGACGAGCAGGTTAAATCAACCGATAAATCATTTTCATACCGTTATACTTGAATAGTTTAATTCCTTTCCCGCGCGACGGGAAACGTTTGTGTGACTGCAAATACCAAATGCCACGCCCGGTAATTTATTTCTAATTCGATCATCTTGCTGTCTCTCGTGTATGTACAGGAAAAGGGGGTGTTATTGATATTAAAAAAACATGTTGTTGTAATGATTGCAGTGTGTGTGTGTGTTTGTGTGTGTGTGTGTGTGTGTGTGTGTGAGTGGGTGTGGGTGTGGGTGCGTTTTATGGTCACACATTCTGTCTTGTCTGTCTCCCTGGACCACTGCAGGGACAGTAAAATGTCTTGTCTTTACTCCCTGCATTCTGTCTGTCCCAGAGACTCAAAAACAACTCACTTTCAAACTTGAATTCATTTCAGGAAGCTTTGAAAGCTCCGTCTTCAGCCCCAAGATGTGAGTTTAATTTAGCAAAAAGTTCAAATGTATACATGTCGCTCTCAGGTTCAGAGGATGAAATACAGAGACGCTGGAAGGATCGAGAGCCGTGTCTATAAATAGAGGCTTTACACCTTTAGTGCCTTTTCCTCATGACATTTACATGCAGAACAAAGAGACCAGTGTGTCAGAGGGAGACGTTTTTTTGTTGTTGTTGTTGTTTTGTTTTTTTGGACATCCTGCCTACATGTCCACGGCCGATGTTGTGTTAAGGTACCGTCGTAAACCTTTATCTAAACGTCCTTAGTGTTTAAGATGTTTCTCCCATTTCTATGTGTTTATATGCAGCTGGAATCCTGTAATATGACATCAACTGCACTGTACTTAAAAAACAAAACAAATACACGTTATATTTTGAAACAGAATTTTATTGCTGCTGTGGATTTACACAAACTTTAAATCTTTAAAAAGTGCATATTATACTGTAAATCTTGGACCTTAACTCATCCTCCAAGGGCTTATGGAACACCAGCAACCACCACGGCATAACGTATTAAATCCATCCCTTAAAGTTGTCCCTTAAAAGAAGTAAAAAGATATAATAAATCCATTGTTTAACATTATGTAAAGTGTTTTCGTCCCGGATTCACAGTACAGAACTTGTGAGCGGGTTTAAATGTAGGATAAACACACACTTCAGCAAACACAAAGTTTGACCTTTATCCGAGTGTGAACTCGGAGTGAAACCTCGGGTAACAAATATTAAACACGATTCGCATAGTTGTTCTCTTTCTCCCATGATTCCTTTCAGTGTGTATATGCTGTACATCAGTGTGAATTACTCCCGGCCATGTGTGCACATGGACAAGAAGTCATTCTGTTCACGAAATATGAACGGAACATGTTTGTGTGTGCACGGATCATAATTCCTACACACTGCGCATAATTAACATGCATTTACATACACATACACACCCATAGATTCCAATATACAGCAAGACAAAGAGCTCTTTCACATTCTCAAATAAGGCAGGGTCGGGTTCGCCGGCGTTTAAATGCGCCTCTCATATTTGATTTACCTCACGTTTCGTAGGTGTCACCTGTCTGCACATTGTAGCGATCACCAATAAGTCAGGAAATAAAGGCGTGTGCATGTACAGTATGGGTAAGTGTAAATATATACAGTGCTGTGCAGAAGTCTCAGAAAAGGCACATGCAAATAAATACTGTAGAACCAGAATGCTTTTTTAAATAACTGTCAAGCTCAGTAAACAGTAATGAATGAAACAAAGTCAGTATGTGATGTGTCGATGCTTTGAGGACCCTTTAGTCTCAGGTCAAATTTGTGCAGTTTTTATATAAGGAAACGAAGTACCAAGTTTTACTGAGCGTCCTGCAGAACCACACACAGTTCTTCTGAGGTTTTTTTTTTGACTGACACGCCTGATTCTTTTTGCCATGCAAAAGCAGAAGTGGCCACTTATGTAACATGACACATTTCTGTTCTGGCAAAACTTTTCATTTTGAACTTTGAATCTTTAATACTCTCATTTGAAATCAGTACAGGAATATAAGAGAAGTAAAAAATCCATTGGAAGTAAAAAAAAACCAAAAAGAAAACCAGAGGGTGCCTAAGACTTTTGCACAGTACTGTAAATAAAGTGCATCCTGACACACGAGCAGAAACGTCTCGACAATCAGTATACTGTGACTACGTCAGGTTTTTAGTTAATTATTTTTTATTTCTTTATCCTGGTAGGATATTTTCTTCTATTGTTCTGTTATTCGGTTTAGTCGCTAGATAAAGAAGGTAACCATGACAACAAGGCTGATATTTATGCATTGTTATTGCTATCACACAGTTCAAGTCAGCATGTAACAGACTTTGCTGTTTGTTTGTTTTTTTTTCCCCCGATTTTCTCCCTAATTTAGTCATGTCCAATTCACTCCCCGTCACTAGGGGGCTCCTTCCGTTTGCGTGAGCTCGCAGAGACGCCCCTGACTGGCTGTAGAGCCGTGATTAATGTGGGAGCACTAAGTACCTCTCATCCCTCCCCTCTGAGAGAGCTCGGCCAATCAGCTCTCTCTAGACCTCCGGCTGCGAGAGGTTACAGCATCACCCGGGAATCGAACTCGCGGTATCCGGATGATAGGGCGAGCGCGTTACCACAGTACTGTTTATTAAGTTGTAGTTCTTTGTACTGGTGGCACAGGGTCAAGGGTTTGATTCCCAACTCTGGGTAGTCTGGTTTCCTCCCACAATCCAAAAACATGCAGATTAGACCATCTGGGGGTTATAAATTGCCTGTAGTGCATGTGTGTGTGTGTGTGTGTGTGCCATGTGATGGATTTTCTTACAAAACACACATTGCCAACTGGCCCACACACAAAGGCAGCCTGGATCAGTTAGATATTAACTCAAGTGTTTTATAGAGACTTTGTAAAATCCGTGACTGGACATGATTAAAAATGTCAAAGAGATCAACTTTTGCCACAGATTTGATAATTAGTTCTCAAAGAAATACACAAGAAATACAAATGCAGCAGCACACATATCGAGGATTACATAATCCTGGTCATCATGTAAAAGTAAAGCCACCATGACATACAGAACTTCATTTAACTTCGAGCGAAAAACTCTTTCCTGTACTATTAAAAAAAAAAAAAACCTTAATTTCGACAGACGTTCAATTGGAAGCACAAAAGAGCTGTTAAAGTACAGACCGTATTCCGTCTACAAACGTACCAAAAGTACCGTTTCTTCAAGGAAACACACGATAGTATATAATAACACCTTAAAAATGTACAAATGTGCTGGATTTTTCACAGGAGCTACGTCACGCTAGTGTAACGGGTTTTGCATACCGAGTCGAACAATAAAACATGAGGTGTGTTTAAGACGTGTAGTTAGTGAGCTTGCATCTGGTTGTTAAACGTTTCATACCGACAACAGTAGGTCTTAGTGATAATAAAAATAAGAGAGAGAATTATATTATTCTGGAATATGACTAAATTCTTCAGAACCTCAACGTTGCATTGCACAACTTGTGAACGCGAGTCGTTAAACCTTCGGTTAGAGTCGTCCATTTTGGATCTCTTAAAGACGATAAAAGAACAACTTAAGTCTTAAAACTACTGTATATAAACCATCTTTTTCTATAGTGTCAGGTCTGAAGGTTCACGTCGTTAGCTTCTTCTTAGGCAGGAAGGTGTTCGTGATTTGGTTCATCACCACCAGGGCCGGGAAGGGAGGCAGGAGTAGGAAGGCGTACCAGATCGGCCCCTTGACGGTGCCCTCGAACCAGTCGCTGAATAACGCCGCGGTGACGGTGACGGTGGCGAGCAGGTAGGCCACCAGGCCGCAGGTGGCGTGGTAGAGCCGCAGCCGGGGCACGGGAACCGTCTGGATGAGCTTCGGGAAGAGCAGGCACACGCCGCAGGCCGCCTGCAGCGCCGTCGCCGCCAGCGTCCCGATGCCCAGTAGGCTGTGCCACGTCTGAAGGTGCAGGTGGCCCATCCTCTTCTTACTGGCCACCATGAAGCCGAGGCCGACGGCCGCGAAAACCAGCACCAGCACCTGTAGGAGCCAGTGCACGCGGATCTTCCCCTTACGGGATTTGAAGCAGCACGGAGAACCCTCGGCCGAGAAGAGCAGGATCCCCTGCGTCATGCACACACAGAACTGAGAGGGGAAACAAAAGAGGAGAGGAGTGTAATCACATCCGTACCTTTTCTGTCAGCATCCGTAAAGCTAGCACTAAAGCGAGGATGAGTCAAAAGCGATGCGCACTCTGGTTATATTAAAACTCCTGTCAAAACCCCAGTCACCGCTGTGCAGGTGTGAACGTGTTACATCAGTTCATCTGTAACTGCGGCGCGAGATAAAACCAGATCCCCACATGTGATTTGCATGAAAGCAGAGCAGCGTGCAGCGATTAGTTTTTGTGGTCTGAGGGTGTATTTTGGATATCTGCAAACAAAATTGGTACTGATACACGTCCGCACACGTCAACACTCTGCAAACGCTCTGCTGAACACTGGGTTTGAGGTGTTAAAGTCCTTCATCAGACTCCATCAGACTTTCAACTGGTTGGTTCCCTAAAAGCGGCCCCACGAGGGGCGAAGATTCGCTTCTGATGAAGGAGTGAAGGCAGCGGTGCATTCGTTTCTCAGCATAAAACATTTTTTATGAGAAAATATGAAAGCTTGTTGACAGACGGCCAAAGTGTAACGAAAAGCAAAGCGATTATGTGGAAGATTTATGGTATTTGTCTTTTCTAAACGTCAATTCAAATAAATTCTACAGCCAGAGTGCGGATAATTGCTGACTCACCCTCATATATGAGGTGACATTAGTGAGGAAATCTACCTGGCTTGTTTAATCTCCCGCCGATACAAAAAAACACAAGGAATCGTCTGAATGTTTAACGTCCCCGTTCACGCATAAACTATACAAGCTTGGATAAGAACGTGACAACAAAACGCTGCAATTATAACCACACAGTATAATATATACATGATATTAATTACAATCATCTATATTAATTAGTTAATTAGGCCAATTGGGATTCCCTGCCACACAAGACTGCACCTTTAGAGTCATCGCTAAATAATCAAAAACGATTCTTGATTCATTGCCGAGCGTTAATTCAGAGGATTGTTTTTCACAGTGGGGGTTTAATTCCTCCACACCGACACTCCAGTTCAAATCAGTCGAGTTTTATTTGTATTTAACAACGGGCGTTGTCGCAAAGCAGCTTTACAGAATCAAAATAAAATGATGGAAATGTGTATGAAATGTAAAAAAAAAAAACTGTGAATGAATCAAAGTGATCAGGTGGTCCCTAAGGAGCGCGGAAAACCTGGCGAGGAACCAGACTCAACAGGGAACCCATCCTCAACTGGGTGACAACGCATAACTGTGACTGATCTGCGGTCATACTGTGCGTTAATATAATAGAAGGTACACGATATTGCCAAAAGTATTCGCTCGCCCTGACTTCCCATGTATACAGTATGAACTTGAGTAGCATCCAATTCTTAGCCCATAGGGTTTAATGTAATGTTGGTATAACATATAATATGTTGTTGGTATGAAGAGTTGATGCTGTAACAGATTCAACTCTTCTGGGAAGGCTTGCCACAAGGTTTATGGGTTACTTTTTTAACGTCAGTGTCTGACCTCACGAATAAATATGTATTACAAATGAGGTACTACCGACACTGATGTTGGACGAGAAGGCCTGGCTCCAGAAGTCTCCGCTCTAATTTGTCCCAAAGGTGTTCTATCGGGTTAAGGTCACGTTCTTCTACACCAAACTCGCTCATCCATGTGTTTATGGATGTTCATTGGTGTACCGGTGCGCAGTCTTGTTGGAGCGGGAAGCAGCCGTCCCCAGACTGTTCAAGTTGGGAGTATGAAATTGTCCAAAATGTCTTGGTATGCTGAAGCTTTAAGTGTTCCTTTCACTGGAAGTAAGGGGCGGAGCCCAATGACTGAAAAACAACCCCACACCAGTAACAACATGACTGCGCACCATGGGATACTAATCTATCTATCTATCTATCTATCTATCTATCTATCTATATATATATATATATATAGATCGATAGATAGATAGAAACACTAAGGTCTAATCAGCAAGTCAAATGAACCTCAGCTGGAAAAAGGCATGAATTAAACATCGATGCTGATTGCGTCAGGAAGGGAAACTGGAAGTCACACCATCACTGAGATTTTATTATTGGCACCCGTTCCTCCTCGCAGTACAATAGGAGACTGTGTACAGACGAGGAGCAGGAAGGTCACGCCACGCCGCTCAGTGCGTCAGCGCGATAGAAAAAGTGCTCCGCGTCCTGGGTCAGTCGTAACTATAGACTCTCTGCTGGCATGCACAGGGGAGAGGTGCGAGCTTAATTATCTCACGGTTCCACCGTGTACTATTCATAATTCAGGAACCTGATGCATTATTCATTCGAAGGCCTCGAGGCCGTGCGCCAGTTAGACATCCATCATTCTCGAACGAGGAAAAAGAAACGGCAAAAGGGGAAAGGAAACAAAAGGAAAATGGCGCGTTTCTTCAGACGCAAAGGACTGACTGCATGTCATGATGTTGTGCGGCGCTTAGTTTAGGGTTGTGTTTCGGGAACTTACCCCGAGTGACATGCAGAGCGGGTGCCAAGAGAAGAGACCTGCAAATAAACAAATGAACACCTGGAGGTTAGAGCAAACAGAGAAGATGATCGTGATTTGCATTTCTTTTTTTTTTTTTTTTGGCTTCTTGAACTCATAGGTTACTGCAGGGTGTATTTTACACTCCTGATCGCTGACATTTCACTAGTCAATAACTGATCCGGCTGATCCGGCTCTCTGGGGATCACAATGAGGTGATCCGAAATCATAGACTAATTGTTGGGCAGGACGTTGTGCATTGTGTGAATGAGAGTGAGAAATTAGTGTGTTTGTTGATGTCACGCCTGTTCATTGGACATCATAGGTTTCAGACTGAACTGAGAGTGCTGATTTGTTTTGGCATCTCTCACATTTTCAGCATGTTGTAGTGTGCCCCGGGTACCAGTCATCTTTTGTTGGTCCAGTCCTCTGAAGTCCTCTTGATTTGAAATATCACACACTTAACTCCTGTAGTGACAATGCTGTGCACATTTCTAAACATGTCGGGTCAAGCCTGTTTCACGCTCAGCTTCCACCTAAGGTTATTTTTCTAGAAAAAAAAAAAAAACCCACATATATCTGACTGTCCTGAGCTCAACAGGCTTGAAGGAGTTAAATTTAGGTGATTCTCAGAAGCAGGTTTGACGAGGCGTGAAGAATTCTTAAGGCAAGCCTTAGCAGGATTCTTTATATATATATATACATATAATACAGTATAGTATAATGCCTTGAGGAAACATTTAACCCAGTTTTATTTTTCCTCATTATGTAATAATGTTACAACCTGGAACTAAACTGGATTACCTGAATTTCTATCTTGTAAAAAAACAACTGAATGAAAGTCTTTTGTAAGAACATTCCCAGCATTTTTCACACGCCTAAGTGTACGTGTGTGTGTGTATGTGTGTGTGTGTGCACATGTTTTAATGAATTCCTGGTAAATTAAAAAAAAAAAACTACAAATAAAAGACTAAAACCCTGACTCACACCTCATACAGCAGGACGACAGGGCGGGAGGCGAGAAAACCAACACACCTCATTAAGCTGAATGACTGACGGGTTGGGTTAATACCTGATGACTTGCGATTTATAATATTCAGTAAGTCTTTGAGGGTGCAGGTATTCAGACCAGCCCTAGATATAGTTCTGAGTCCATTTATTAAACACTAATCCTAGGAAATGCAAAATGTTCCCAGTAGAACTGGTGACTCTTTGTTGGGTAAAACTCGCTCTGTTGATCAGATTATGAACATTTTGTCGGATTGCTTTAGTTTCTTTACTGTGTTCATGTCGTTTTTTTATTCATTAAGTGACACTTCATGTTTTTTTACTTCATGCTTTATTTAATACTTTCTAATCTGAAAACCATTTAATTTACTACTGCATGGACTAGTTTTTTTTTTTTAGGTTTAAAGAAATGATTAGAAGCAAAGATCCTTTGAAAATGAATGACTTTTTTCCATAAAAAACTGTGAAGTAACAGTAAACAAATGTTTCATGTCGACTCATCAGACACGAGGGTCCTTAGCACACTTTATATATCACTTTACATATCTTTACGTAAATGGGGCAGTGATTTACTTGTGATTTATATACATTTTATGTATCTTTGTTGTTGTTGTTGTTGTTCTTAGCATTGCACTAGTAACTTCTGGTGACTTCTCACATTACCCTGAGTGTCCAGTCACATCTACAACCTGTCTCTGTGTTATTGTCTCTATTGCGGCTGGATATCCAGAATGTTCCGTCAGGATCTATAACCTATCTATCTATCTATCTATCTATCTATCTATCTATCTATCTATCTATCTGTCTGTCTGTCTATCTGTATGTCTATCTACAAAGTTGGAATCATAGCATTGTCCAAGATGTCTTGGCATGCTGTAGCATTAAGAGTACCCTTCACTGGGGAAAACGAGCCTGACTGATTAAAAGCACCTGAATGCAATAATGAACAGGTTTACATAAATACATGTGACTATATAGTGTATTCATATTATTGTTATTATCATTTATTATTATTATTATTATTATTATTATTATTATTTCACTGAAAGTAGATGAGCAGAAGCTTTATGAGCAGAAGCCCTGATCTGGCCTGGTGTGAGGAGTAAAGCGGTAAACACACACTGACTTGTTCCCGGGCGGGACAGGACTCCGATCAGCGCGGTGAAGCCCAGAGCGACACAATGCGCGGCCACGAGAGCGATCTTGCGCATGCACGCGTACAGCCAGTACTCCCGCATCCCGAGCCCCTCGCCGACCGGACTGTACTCCACTTCCGGCCGCATGCTGGCTCTGTCCCTCTGCCTCTGTCCCTCTCTGTCCCTGCGTGTGTCTCTCTCAGGTCGGCGCCGAACACTCCCGCCACAGCCGGTCTGAGCCCCGGGCTGCACGCGCTCTGATCATGTTAGCACGAGCTTCCTCCTCTTTCGCTTCCTGCTCCGCTTCTTCCCCTTATGATTACTGTTATTATTATTATTATTATTGTTTTGATGATGATGATGATGATGAACGAGCCGCCGAGCCGCGGGAAAAACCCGGACCGGATCAGTGCCGCCTCCGGATGCGGGTCGTGCGCGCGCGCGCGCGGCGGGGATGATGATGATGAAGATGAAGATGATGATGCGTGTTCTTCGAATACATAAAAGTTTAAACACCGAGTGACGCAACTCGTTCCTGGAAAGGGGACGTTTTAAACCCTTCCCTTATGGGCGATACCATCATCAAGTCAACCAAAAAAAAGGGGGGAAGAAAAAGGCGTGGCTCAGGTTGTTTCAGCAATTACTACTAATAATAATATTACAAATCATATTTTTTTCTACTGCTACTAATAATACATTTTTAATAAATGCATTATACTACTTCTACTAATAATATTACTTATAATAATTATTAGGGTTATATTTTCTATATATAATAAATAGATTTTACTACTCCTACTGTACTAATCATATTGATATTACCTACTGTATAATAATCATTTTTGTACTACTACTAACATTACTTTAAAAAAGTATACTACTCCTAATAATATTAATATTTAGCTATAATAATAATTCAAATACTACTGAGAACTACTATTAAGATTAAATAAAAACAAGAAATACTAATTTATACTACTCCTATTATTAATATTAATATTACCTATAATAATAATGTTTTTGTACTACTAAGATTAACTAAAATTATACTACTCCTACTAATAATATATATATAATATATATATAATATATAATATATTCATCTCTGGTCAACATTTGCATTAACACACCATGGGCACTTTTGGAACAATAAATTAACCTAACCTGCATGTTTTTTGGACATTGGGAGGAAACCCACCAAGCACTTGTGCAAACTCCACTAGTAAAATTAAAAGTTTTCATTTTTACGAAGTATTATAGTGTTTATAAGTGTTGTAGTTGTTCACATTGTGGCCCTCAACACCATCAGGATTCTCACCTTAGTCTGTGTGCTTGGAGTTTGTATCCAGATTTCAGATCCTGATTAGGCTAATTGGCGATCAGTTTTACATCGTGTGTGTGTGTGTGTGTGTGCGCGTCCTGCGATGGATAGGCTCCAGGCTTCCTGTGACCCTGTACAGGATTAACACTATAGAAGATAAATGAATGAATAAATACTAACTAATATTAAGCAATGTTACAAGAGTGAGTGATATTGTGCTGGTTATCAGCACAGCTGTAATGCAGTTGCAGGCGTGAGGGTGACAAGAGCTTCCATGACTGGTTTTGAATGTGAATTTTGGCAGGCCCTGGGCTCACTGCGGGCCGTACGGACCCACTCTCCACCATGCTGTGACCGACTGTTAGTGAGACATACAGTTACATGTCCCAGTCATGTTATCGACCTGCATCACCCCTCGTGGAATGCCTCTTGTCCAATCAGATTTACTTAGTGGGAACTAACTGTTGTATAATGCAGATTTCACGACTACTACAACCACCAACACCATTAATAATAATAAGAAGAAAAACTACTACAAAATACTAATTTACCATTAATAGTGCGAATGGTACAAGTACTACTAATTATATTACTCCTGCTACTACTAAAAATATAAAAATAAAAGTAATAATGAAAATATATATATAAATATATATATAAATATATATATATATATATATATATTAGAAAATCATAATATAATAAATAATAGTAGTATTAATTATATTACTACTACTAATGATGATAAAAGTAATTAATTAAATCCTAATACAAAATCATAAATAATGCTAGTGCTAATAATTATATTACTACAACTAATAATAATAATAATAATAATAATAATAAGTAATAACTCATTAATAACATTACAACTACTAAATATTTAACTACCAATGCAAAATGATAAATGACATTAAAAAACGATAAACAATCACCACAAGTGCTGTGTCAAGTATAAAGAATATTTTAATCCATTTTTATAAATCAACATTTATATAGCAGCATGTCCAGTAGATTGTGAGGTATTTCTGAATTCACGGAGAAATTCACTCCCCCATCATCTGCCATTCACTCGCACTCACATTCATATATTGGCTTTTTAAAAGGACCATCATTCTAATGATCCACACTGGTCTAACACTTCCAGACTCTCTCACACACACACGCACGCCCACCTGCAGACACACGCACACCCACACACACACACACACACACAGACACGTCTGGAGACTTGGGTCCACAGTCCATACAAGTTCGCAGTGCTCCCCAGTTAGTGGCTTGCTCAGCGATGGAGTTTTGGCTGTGAAGGAAAAAGCAGACAGTCAACACCGTGGAAATGCTTCGTACTCAACTCTCACTACCGCTTATTTCTTTATATTTTAGCATAAAAAGTCATTTAAATAAATCATTTAAAAAGTATGACTATATGAAGAACTCTGCAATGTCGTAAGGCACGTTTCCCTGTAATTCGCATTCAATTCTCTGTATTCTCAGTAAAAGTGCTCGTGTGGGCACAGAGGCTAGCGTGACCTATAGCACTAGTTCACAGCGGTAATGCATTTATTCGACATATTAAACTGCGCAGGGAGACTCCTCCGGGTTACCTTGGGTGTACTGAGCTTCTTCTCCCCTCCTACGGGCAGCGGTGCTCCTTTGCTCTCTTTCCAGGGGTAGAAGCCGGAGTGAGGGGGGGTGGGAAGCCGATGCGCTTTGGAGGGGGGTGAGGAGTCGCTGCTCTTGCGCTTCTTGCCCAGGCCTCTGTGCTCGTATCCCGGAGGCCTGCCGTGGTGTCCTGAGTTTCCTGCTCGCCCGGATGCGCCCGGCTCCGTGGGCGAGGTTCGGCCCGGCGCGTGAGTCCGCTTAAATTGCCACGGCTCGGCCCGGCTCTGCTTGTGGCCCGGCGAGAGCGAGCCGTTCGTCTGTCCGTGAGATGATGGCGGCGCTAAAGCCGGAATCTGAGCCGGCGCCGCCCTGCCAGAGCCG
The DNA here is from genome assembly GCA_003987875.1 of Clarias batrachus. Lineage (NCBI taxonomy): Eukaryota > Metazoa > Chordata > Actinopteri > Siluriformes > Clariidae > Clarias > Clarias batrachus. Next base: position 454,015 of record QMIH01000536.1, read on the forward strand.
AGCGGCCGGGCTCGGTCCCGATCAGGGCTCACACAGTTCCTGTCGGGGCTGACCGTATCGGCCTCGCTCAGAGAGCCTTTCCGCTTCGCGGGAGCGGACGGTTCGGGCCGCTCCGTTTCCCTGAGACGCAGCTGCTGCTTGCTGGGTCTGCCGACGGGGTTTCTGGACCGCCCCGTGCCCGGCTGCGTGGCAGTCTGAGCGGGTTTCGAGTGCGCCGCGGACTGGGAACCTCCGGATTTCTCCGACTGAGCCGAGGCCCTGTTGCTGGAGGAGCTGTCCCTGCCTGCTCCGTGCGAGGAAAATGAAGACGACTTGAGGGAGGTGGTGCTGGGATTTCCTGCCCTCTGTTTGGAATGATGGGAAGTGTAGGACGGGGAGGCGGGAATGGCTGAAGGCTTGGCAGACGAACTCTGGTTGTGAGGCTCAGATGCTTGAGGTATTTTCCTAAGGAGGAGAGTAACGTGAGTAAATATTAGATAATAAGACCTTATGTATACGTACAGCGCGTTAGTTTCTCACTCAGATGCTGCAAAGTGCTGCTAAGAAGAGAGCAACATCTGGTTTATGTGCTTAAGGATGTAATTAGGGTCAGCTGGAGCAAAGCTAAGAAATCCAGCAATCTGATGCATACATAAACACACATCAGCACCCATTACTCATCAACTTGCCGCAAGCCGCTCACTTTTAGGCACGTTCCCCATGTACGAGACTACTGGAAGAAAGAATTAAACAACTGGTTGATGAGTGAAGTAGGAAGCAGGAGACACTCACTTCCACAGGTGAGCGCTGAGGTGACTCTCCACCATGGCACTCACAGCAGACCGCAGGTGATGAAGCCGCCTGTCGAATGTGAAGACGCCGTGACCCAGAGCAAAACTGCCAAACGTACAAACCTGAGGAGGAGAAGAAGAAGAAAAAAAAGATTAATCCATGTTTTGTTTTTTTTCCCTCCTCAGACATCCTGTACCACTCTGAATGCTAAAAGGCTTGTGAGAGGTCATGTGAGGTAGTCTCTCACACACACACACAGGTTCGTTTCTCAGACGTCTATCCCCGGGGCGACCCAGACAGATGGTCAATACGTTTATTAAATTCCAGACTTGGCACATCTGATTTAACTTGCGCGCCGCTCGGCCGAGCCAGGTGTGCTGGCGCTGGAATTTAAACACTGGACGGCAGCTCAAATAGTCCGACACCCTGACAGACGTTTAATCAGTTTTGTTTCAACAAGGATACAAATCTCAAAGAATGAGGACAGAAACGGCAGCGGGAGAGAGCCAGGAAACTGTCTGCATCTGACGAACAATAGTTAAAGGTCGTTTCCTTAAAGGACAGAAAGAAATGCAGGCAAAAGCTTGCTCAGCGTCTGGCACCCAATCAAAACCTCGGCTTCGAGACGTCTCGAGAAACTTTTTTTTTTCTTTCTTTTCTCAAGGCTGGATTATAAAAATTGAGTGGTAATTTAAAAGTGTGTGTGGATCTCTGCGAGTAGTTCCGTCTTGGACACGGGATGACCAACTAAATCTGATCAGACTCAGTGGAAGGATGGAGGCTGATCAGCCAAAAAATATTGTTTTTTTTGTTTGTTTTTTTAAACCAAGACGTCCAAAAATAACAAGATCAGTCAGTCCTTTTGTTTGCATACACAGCTGACATAAAAAAATCTAATCAAATAAAATACTGATAAAACTCCGTCTGTTCAGTACCGCAAGCGGTTTGGGATGCCAGGGGCTGGAGTGCCAGTCTGCAGGTTCGTCTGCGCCCTCTGCCTCGCTCTCGTCACTGGAGATTCGTCCCTGAGTGAGAGGGGAGGATGGCCGAGCCACACACTCCTCCCGGACTGCCCTCTCCTCCTCGAGGGCGTTCTCCGATACTGTTCGCGTCCTGCTGGAGAAAAAGAGAGAGAGAGAGAGACACGCAATTATAAGAAAAGTATAAAAAGTAATTCATATCAAATTTATTATAATCCTGAAAGATGGCTCTCTCGTGAACAGCTCTGACAGAGTGCGAGTTTTAAAGCTCCCCGGATCACAGAGCGTCTCAACACACGATGCTGTCCGACTCGGGAACGCGAGACTGATCACGAGACCCGATCTGAGCTCTGACCTGAAGGCAGGAGAGTTGCTCAGGGGTCTCCTGCAGTGCGGCGAGGCGCTCGGCTCTCTGGGGGTCTCTGGGCTCGGGGACTGAGTGCTCGCTTCCTCGTGGCTCGGAGTGTTCCGCTCTCGATTTTTCGAGACCATCTTCAGCTCCGCCACCAGCTGGTCAAAGTTCTTACTCCGACCTACGACCTTCCTGCGCTGGTGAATGGAGTGGATCTGGAGGAAGGGAAATAAAGAGGAAGAGTTATATCATTTCACACATCAGCGTGAACACACTCTGTGGAACAGCACAGAACTAGTTTCGTATTAAAAGGTCTGAACCAGATTAATAATGGACAATTTTTATTATTGTAAAGATCGGCGACTTCTGGCCGAGTAAACGAGTGCATGTCCGTCAGCTGTTGCTTATCGCATACTTTTTTCTTTATTAAAGAAAACCTCAACTGCTCAAAAATACAGAGCTTCATTTTTAATCCTGTCTTATCCGCAATTCTTTTTTCCCCTCCCAACTTAGAAAGGAAAAAAAAAAAAAAGTTGACCAAGTTGGACAAAGGTCAGAGGTTCATTTCCTGTAATTCCTTCCTCATTTCCTGTAAGTCGTGTCCATGTAACTTCCTGTCAGCCTACAGACGTAGACATTCTTCTCAGAAATATCTCTTCAACCTTACAAAAAACACAGCACAGCACAGGAAAACAAAAACACACTCGCAAATGTTTTACAATTTACTGTCTGAGGCAAACGTTTGGTCTCGCAGTCTTAAAACTCATTTCAGCAGCGTTTGTGGTTATTAGCGAACCGGCATTACGACCACCGCGTGATCGTGGTCGCGTGTTAACAGAATTAGGGTTCTGTGCTCAGGAAGACGGAGAAGGGTCTCACATTGCAGGTTAACAGCCGCGTGCAAACTTTCTTCCTCTCCGGGTCCAACACTCCGCAGTGCTTGTCCAGGTCACACTCCTTTTCTGGATCGGGCGGAAACAGGAGACGTTAGTGTCGATTTTTATTCCATCTTAACGGTAACCATATTGACAGTTATCAAGTTCTCATGTGATGTCATTGAGTGCTTACTTGATGCCTTGTATGGCCGGTTGCTGCGGGCGTGTGGCGGCGCGGCGTTGGCGGAGCCAGACTCCGCTCTCTGGGCCGGGGACTTCTCGGTCGAGCCCGGCGACGGTCGGCTGGGCGACGGGCCTCCGTAGGGCCACGGCGGGTCTCTGAGACTGGGGGGAGGGGAGCTACGCGGGGGCTCCAGTGGCGGAGGCTGCTTGAAGATGGCGGACTCCGAATGACCGGAACTGGAGGTCTTTTCCAGAGGCGAGAGCCTGCGTGAGGAGATGAGGAGACACCGTGTACAGAGACAAAGGCTTCGGCAAAGAGACATGTGATTGTCAGGTCTGTTCACGCTAACCTAGTTAAGTGGGCGGTTGGGTTTAATCTGTGTCTAGCTCTAAAACAGAAAACAAGAACTTACCGGACACCGTCCTTGGGCGTCTTGGTGTGTTTAAACTGAGGTGGCGTGGCGGGTGATTGGGGCGACGGGCGTGCAGCTCCTCCACCGCCGCCACTCTGGTTCTTCCCGCTCCAGTTGCCTGTAGCGTGGCCGGCGGTGGACTGGGCGTGTCCATGACGGGCGTGCGAGCGCTGCTGACCGGCTGGCGGTGTGGAACGCAGGTGTGCATAGAGCTTCCCGACCGAGGCGTGCCTCCTCTCACAGTGCTTCTCGAACGCCTGCGGCTTCACCACCTGACTGCAGTGGCTGCACACCACCAGGTAAAAATCATCGTGTCCAGGATAGTGCCCGAAGATCGACATATCTGTGAAGATCATTCCTGAGCTTGAATTTTTTTTTCTTTTGTTACCAAAAAAAAATGCAACATTTAGACACTATGTTGTTGGTCTTTCGGCTGCTCCCGTCGAGGGTTCGCCACAGCGGACAATCCGATCCGCACAACAACTTGGCACAGGTTTTTATGCCGGATGCCCTTCTTGACTCAACCCTGACAATTTTATCCTGGCCTGGGGCCGGCCGACACTGCATCCAGTAGCTGAGGTTTGGGCATCGGGTGGGAATCGAACCCGGGCCTTCCACATGGCAGGTGAGAAACCTACCACTGAGCCAGCAATGCCCACAATATTTACACACTATATGTCGGTAGACACTTCCGCACTGCACTATACATAAAGCAGCCATATTGATTAAAGATCATTAATAACCTTAGAGAACGACATAAAAGAGCAGAAAACGATAAAGCCCATACCCTCTTTCCTCAGCGTCATGGTTTCCGTCGTTTTTTTGCCATTCTTGCTGCATTCGTCCCCATCGGATGCTAAAACAGAAAAAGCTCCGGATTAGTCTCGCAGTGTGATCTGTGGGAAAGAAAGCCATCTTCGTGTAGCTTTCTTCATGACCTGATACAGGTAATGCTTTTCTCCCAAGACTCCATGGATAGATTTATTAAACCGAATTAGAAATCGCAAAAGAAATAAAACAAAAGAGTCTGGGTTAAACGGCAAAGTGTTTTCCTGTTATACACATGTTTGAACCGATATACAAACTGAACTGAAACTCTTGGTTTGTTCATTTCCCATCCTGAGATGATGGTTTCATCTTTGCTAAGTGTGCTCTCTTTCCGGCACTTCCTTTCCACCACGACAGAGTCATGTTTTCCAGGATGCTGGCTTCATTCCATGACAGGAAGTGGAGTAAAAATTCCCTGTGTGTCTTTCACACCCGAATCGTGGAAAAGCCCGAATTATTAATTTTTTAAAGGGTTTTTATTAATTCATTTATTACTCACTTAAGTATGTGTCGTTGACAGGAAAAGAGTTTGTAGAAATAGTTAATAATAATCTGCTGATCTTTAATGTAATCAGTGCTATTATTATTATTAGTCCACGTCCATATCTGTGTGTCTCTCTGTACAGCAGAACTCTCTGTCTAACTTATTAATACACAGAAATCACATTCTGTAAGGTTGAGTATCTGACGCCTTGTTTACAGTAATTTGTACTTCTTTCGTGATCAGTCAAGTACACTGTTCGGTAATCGCTGAGTGAATCACAGATGAGAAATGGAAAAAGTAGATCAGATAAAGATGAAGTTTTACGACTCCAATTCACTTCAAGATGAAAATGTTAACTAAATGTCCTAACGTTTCTTAAAATTCTGTCCAGCGGTCGGTTTAAGACGTGGCCTCCGCACACGCAGAACACCGTCAAGACTTGCGGCTTATAGTCTGGTTCATAACTTCCCTTTTACTCAGCATTTTGACTGAATTTATGGCACAGGTTTACCTTCAGGCAAATATCCGAGTACAGCCAAAGATTTATTAAATTCTGTTCAGACAGTTTTGTGCAACGCTGTGACTAAATCTGGCTAGACAGACAGACAGACAGACAAATTTTCTGAGGCTGGTTTCTGGTGCTCCAGTGTATAAAATGTAAAAAAATATAATTGAAAGAGTGAGTTCTGACCCAATGTACAGACAAAACTTTTATTTTATTCATGTAGATTTGGTAGATTCAGATAGATTGTGCTCTGGCCACATATAAGGTTTGGTCCTATGATAAATCTTCAGTGGCTTGATTAGTCCTGAGCACCATTCCCAAAGGGTTTTTGTGACATCACCATTATCAGTGGAAATAAATGTGGTGTAAGTATGATCACATTTT
>QMIH01000536.1:459795-487065 GCA_003987875.1 Clarias batrachus
GGGGGGGGGGGGGATGTGGTCTGAGGAGAGAGACACAGGGTGTGGTGTACCTGTAGCTCCAGGTGCGTGTGAACTGATGCTCTGTAGGTACACTACACCGCACTACACAGGGTCGGGTACCTGTAAAGGTGTTTCTCCGACCTGACTTACAGCAAGAGAGGGAGACACATCTGCTATTCAGCTCCTGAGAATCGAACTGAGGAGCTTTATAAAGGCATCTGGAGAACTGCCAGACAATACGACTTCTATTAGCTAGCATCAGGCTAAGCGTTTTTTTTTTATTCTTATTAAGGACGCTGTCTTATTAGGGTCATAATAATAAAAGCTACCCAAATAACGGAAATACATTAACAAGATTGATGTGCAGACATCCTGCTATAGCAATTAATTAAAAACCGGACGGCTTTGAAAAAAAGCCGTGTTAGCATTGTAAGGTTATTGCTAGCATTTAAAAAACTCCTCGCATTATTTATTCTTTTCTTACCCGTATTCCGACATGATCCCGCCTCCCTTCGCTACGATTGGCTAGCACGTAGCGTCCCGCTCGTATCCAGCCAGTTATAGTGCAGAAGGCGGGACGCGATCAACCAATCAGAAAACATTTTTGATTGAATAGCGGTAGGGGGAAAAGGAATAACGTATCACCGGCGTCTTGTCTAGTACAGAAAGAGAGCTAGGAGCGAAGATGTACCATGATGGGTTGCCAGTCTGCTGGGATATCTTTCAAGCAATTAACAGCATATAATCCTCACATATAACACCAAACTCTGAATGGATTTAGATAAAAAAATAAAGTATAAAGTGATTATAGTCAGTTATTTATTCTCCAGTGTACAGGAATAAGAATTTTGCTATTTGTTATGCAATATCTGGCAACCCTGGTTACAGTTAGCTCAGTGGCTAAGCTAAGCGGGTAGGCTAAAAGTTGTTCGACCAAATGTATGCACACAAAAAAACAATAAGAAGAAGACTACGCGATTTTAAGTTATTTATTTTAACACTTTTTTCCTCACGAATATTTATGGTTTAAAATAGCAACACTATTTTAAAACTATATCATAAAGTCAACCCTCGCAGCCCACTCCACAGAGCAAGCAAGAGGACCTGAGAGAGACCACGGAAGCCGGCCAGCACTAGGACCGCGCAGGTTCTTTGTTTGGGTAACATTGGTTAGGGATGCCGTGCCTTTCCGCGAAAATAAACCACATCCGAGCGACTTTTTTCAACGAAATATGACGAAAAACTGGCGGAAACGTAATCACGTACCGTCCGATGCTGTCAGGTTAATCCTCTCTGCCCAAACGCTCCAGCTTTGACCCACGAAATCATCGAGACAAGGCACCCGCCGTTCCAGAGCAGCCATTACTTTAACTGCGCGTTCACGCACCGCCATCATCACGGCGCGGCGAGTCACTTACGTCATATTGCGCGCTCCCGCGAGCGAAGGCAGCAACCCTGGATGCGCGGCCCTTCCTGTGTGTGTGCGCGCGTATATGTACTCTAATTGAAGTAATGTTTATACGTGATATTAAACTGTCTATATTCTAAAAATACGTAATCTAAAGAATCTAAAAAGGTGTGAGAAAAAATAAAAGTAATGATTTACTGCAGTAGTTATAAGAGTTGTATGAGTTGATGAGTTTTAACTCCAGAAGTGAAAGTCCTCCCAAGATTTTTAAAGGCTTTTGATTTGGGTCCAAGCAGGTAGTGGTGCAAGACCAAACCCAGCCAGTCGGTGGCACTATAAGGCAAAAGTTCAAGTTTTCAAACATTTCATAAAGTTCTGTCAAACCAATATATATCAAACCAATTAAAAATTGAGCTTTTTCTTCTTCTTTGTTGTTTAACATGTTCCCGACCGATTTTCAGTCTAATGCTCCCTTTCCTGTCTTGTGTTGTGTTGTCTTGTCCTGCCTTGAACTCTTCGTCTGTTTCATCTGGTACGTCCACACACTCTTTCTTCTCGACACGTTTTCTCTCAGCACCGCTCAGCATCTAGTTGGAGTTCTGTAAGTTGCATCACCAGCACCTATAGCTCTCTCTCTCTCTCGCTCTCTCTCTCTCTCTCTCTCTGTTCTCTCTCTTCTCAGCTTCCCTGTCCTTTAAAGCTGACTTTCCAGTCCAGTCTTCCTCATAAACAACATTAAATGCTTCCTTTCCTTGATCTTGATCTTTGATTCCACATTATAAAAGACTCAGGACACTGCTTTAGTTATTGGAGGCATGCCATCATGTCTAGCCTTTCCTGAGAGATGAGATCAACAATTTGAGTTAACTTGGCATGTGAGTCTGAAATAAGCATGGCTACACTATGTTGAACAGAGCAAGTCTGCTTTTTAGGATTGCTTTAAAATATTATTCAAGTACAGCTTACAGCGCTGGGATCGTTAAGACAATCACCAGACACAAACACCAGCATTATGATTGGGTCCAAGAATTCATGCTTCTCTATAATTGGTTAGACCATCACACGTGAGACAGTTCTAGCCTGGGAATCTAAACGTTATAATAAAATTGCATAGCATAAATGAATTAGTGACCGCAGTTCAAAGCCTGATACTGCACTCCCTCTGATTTTGCTATGATGCATTAGTGGAAAGTAGCACTACTCAGTACGGCTGAGGAAATGCCAATCTCTATGGTCTAAGTAAAATCTCTATGGTCTGAACCATAGATAAAAGACAAAGCTGCCACAGGCCAATCAGTTATAGAGCAGCAGAACTGGGTTTACTTAAACAACTTCATCTCAATATCAGGTCAGTTATTTATATTTATATATTAGATTATAAAACTCAACCAAAACTATTATTGATACTAAATTGGATAACTGCGTGTTGGATAACGCACCACTGCAGGCTGATTTATCCACTGGGACAAACAGTGCGAGGTGGAGTTATAGCATTTTGCAAAATCATCCACATATCTCAGTGATATTACCAAAAGCAATTTTGTTTTGACTCAAAGAAACAATGCACACAATATTTTCTAACCGATTTTGAACACATCTTGTTTCATAATTTTTACTAAAAACTGCCAAAATGGATATATCTTATTTTGCTGTCAAACTGCTCATTTGTACACAGCACCAGGAACCCGCTTGTAACTCCTGCAACCTCAACTAAATGTAATTGATTTGATTGATTCTTGAGATGAGGGAAGATATTTTAAAAACCAAAACTAGATAAAGGAGACAAATTATAATAAAACATAATAGAATATAATTTTTTTATTATTATTATTATTGATATTTGGGTAAAATTCATGTAAATGGGTAAAGCCTGTATTGAAACAGGATCACTTAGCATTTCGTTTTTTTTGCTGGCCTAAAGTTTGAGTGGAGTTTAGGTGCCTTTCCTGTTAACCTAACACGGACATGGGGTCTGTAGAATATAGAAACAGACCCCATGTCCTGGATGAGCATGGGCTGTTGGACCGTGATGGTGCAGAGACTCCACTTTCACACCTTTGTGCCCGTTTTCCACGTCAGTAGCCTTTGTTAGCCATCAGACTCGACCGCAAGCCCGTCTGCCTTAATGCTGCCAGGATTCATTTCTGTAATAGCGCCTTCACGACCTTTAAGTAGCTCGTACCATCTCTTCTTCCATCAACTCTTCTATTTCCTCCATCGCCAACATTTCTTCTACATCATCATGGCCAAACAACCTTTCTTCATCGACCTTCATGAAGTCAGCATTTCTTTGTGGAGAAGCCCATCATATTTTTTTCCCTTTTTCTTTGTCTTTACAGCTGAAGCCCAACTCTTTCCCAATCCATCACATTGTTTTTGTTCAGAACCAAATTGTCTGCTGTTCTTCACTGGCACCTGGAGCACCTTTCCCAGAGGATGGTGGATATAATTCTATTGCGTGTGGTACCTAAGAAAGGAGAAAGTTATTCTTCATAGTTTTATGCTGCTTTCTGGGGCCAGAATTGTACATTATAAAAAATGTAAGCAAAGGAAATTCCATCTGAGCATCTTGGCGAAGCTTGATCCACGGCCTCTTTAAACAGTTTGTAAATCAACGCTGGAATATTTTCCGCTATATTTTCCAGTATATTATATTACCTTATAAGAGTTTCTTGGAGGCAACTTGACAACTCCGTCAGCAGCGCCGTACAGTCGTGTCCTTTATGAGCAGGAATCGGGAAAGGATTCCTCGGCGTGTTAGATGACCGTATAGATTCGGGATTGTTAAAAAACCTTGACGCAACTTTAAAAACATTTATTCATAAGGAAAACTTGAGGTTCACCCACGCCTCCGCCCGTATGCAGATCCTGACGCTCGCGTGCTACCATCACCTGCGAATGGAATGTGTGGTCAACTCGCTGCCACTCCTCATGCTCTGATGTTTCGGCAGCACTTACTTCTGCCTGTGGTATGAACTGTCGCTCTGATCCGGGGTTTCAGTAGGTATGAGCTCGGCCTGACATACGCTTTTTCTTAACATCAGACAATCCATTTCCGGCAGGGATTTCATTATATCTTATCATATACAAAATCCCGGAAATCGACCCCGCCCGCTAAGGAAAGTGTTAAAATCGCTCAGCAGCAAATCAGCATGGACACAGCTCTGTGGCTAAAAAGAATAAAGAGAAATTTGAGAAATATAGTTTCATATATATAGTTCCTTTCTTTAAGAGACCGGATCTTACAGTTATGTATTTTTATGTTGTTGTTAATATAATATAATATTGATTTAACAATTATACAGTTTTGTCATTACTCACTTGTATAGTCAACATCCATGCGCATGTGTACTGTTTACTATAATATTGTTACCACATCTGTGTGCACATAAAGCATTATTAAAATTTTATGTCCAAGTATAGTGACTATTCTTTAATTCTTTAGTTCTTTGGAATATGAGTTTCCATTACAGTTAAACCTTGGATTGTGGGCATAATTATTTCCAGAAGCATGCTTGTATTTCAAAACACTTGTATATCAAAGCGAATTTCCCCCATAGGAAATAATGGGAACACCATATAATATAAATTATATAAATATAAAAATAATAAATATAAAATATAAAGTAAAACTATAAAAAATAAAAAATAAAACAAATTAACCTTTGAAAAGAATCGTGACTGGTGCGAGACGAGAGCAGAATCAGGAGCAGGGGGGGGCTACTGTGTAGGACGACTTTCACAAACTTTTTTTTTTAAGAAAAAAATAAACAGTATGCGTGCGCACGGATGTTGACTATACATCAACAGTTCTGATTATGTGACGCTCGGCAGATAAAGACTATACGTACTACAGTACTCGTATATATCGAGACCTCGCTCATTTAATTAAAAAATTCACTTGTATTGCAAAACGCTCGCAGACTGAGTCACTCACAATCCAAGGTTCCTCAGTATTTCTTATGGAGAAATTCACTTTGATATACAAGCACTCTTCCGGAATGCATTATGCTCGCAATCCAAGGTTTAACTGTATAACTCAGTGGTTAATGTACATTAAGCAGTGAGCCCAAACTCCAGTGCTGTACTGGTCCAGTAAGGACTGTAATGCTGTAATATGTAGTTATTAAATGTTTATAGCACGTGTTCCAAGGTGTAACAGAGCATGAACGGGATTTTAAGTTACTCCTTGGAATAAGAGACGGATGATTTAAGTCATTCAGTCAAATCTTACTGTAAATTGAATCATGTAGCGCTGACTTTGTTAAAGTGTCATGCACTTTTCACCAGCTGTCATATTAATACATGCTTCTATCACTGTACAGTTTGTGCTGTTTAAGATAGGAATAAAACACTTCAGGGCATGCTGTTACAGGAAAATGAACTTTTGGGGGGAGTGATGAAGAGCTGTTACTGTTAAGTTAATGCTGATATACTGAATATTTTCCAGTAACAGCTTTTAAAATGTGGAGTCACTGATCAGGGAAAGGAAGCTTTTATTGTTGTTTATGTGGAAGACTGGACTGGAAAGTCGGCTTTAAAGGACAGGGAAGCTGAGGAGAGAGAGAGTGAGAGAGAGAGTGAGAGAGCTATAGGTGGCGGTGATGCAACTTACAGAATTCCAACTAGATGCTGAGCGGTGCTGAGAGGAAACTTTTCGAGAAAATAGAGTGTGAGGAGGTACAGAAAAAGAGTTCTAGACAGGGCAAGAGAAGACAGGAAAGGGAGCGTTAGATGATTTAAAGGAGGCTGCTCTGTAAGATGAGGGACAATGAGACCCTATTGGATTCCAACCGCTGTTAAACAACAAAAAAAATTAGATAAAGCTTTATCCTAATTTTTTCTTCACCCACAGCAAGAAAGGACGATGCTAGTTCATAATTTATTTTGGGACTTCATCCTTGTAACCTGTTATTACATTAGAAATAAGAAATGCGGTATAGCGTAAACAGAAAGATCCAGATGTTTAGAGACAACTTGGGTATATTTACAAAAAGAAAAAGTTATCATATTTTGTCATTTTAAAAAAGTGATGTGTTGTGGAAATGCCAGCACATCTGGACCTCCACATCTGCACTTTGTGTTCCGGTAAAATCACTTTTTAGTCACATTTAGACATTCAGACATCTTGAGAAAATATGTTCCCTGCTTTTTATCCTTAATTTTTTTTCCATTGTGGTATCAGCTGCAGCTTAAACAAGCAGATTAAGATTCCCCCCTAATGTGACCTCATAGCAGAAAATCACCTAAAACCAATTCTATGCTGTTATGAACTCAAGTGCCAGAGAGGCAGCAGAAGATGGTCATTTTTGCTGAGTGTGGAGCTTGAAATACGCCTCGGAGCTCCTTATGTTTCAGTCAATCCTTTCCTCTAGGGTCAGAAATGTTGTTTAGTCACACTTTTGGGAAATGTTTTAAAGCTTCTATGTATTTATTTTAAATATCTGCTGGTAGCCCAGGTGTAGTACATTTTGCTAACAATATTATCAAACTCCTATTTGAAGAAATTTTACATTGATTTAGTTTAATACATACAGAAATTAATGTCGTGGCAGCAGCTTTTTTGTTTGAGTCTCAGCTCTGTCCTCCTATAGGTGAAACTATAGTCCAAAAATATGCAGACAGACTGGTGTTTTCAAATTGCCTGTAGTGCGTGTGTGAGAATTAAGAAGCCTAGATGGAGTGTATGGTTACACCTCTGTTTGAAAACAATTAGAACAGCTTTTAAATTAGCTGGACTCTACCACCACCTAGTGGTTGAAAAAGAAACGCACAAGAAATAATGAAGCTCTCTTCATTTAATACTCAAATGCCAAAAAAGAAAAAAGAAAACTGCAAAATCTTTAACCAAATTGATTTTTTTTCCTGATACAAAATACAGTGTAAGAACAGCATACGCCATCAATATTTTAAAAAAAAGAAGAAAAAAAAACATAAAAAAAAAACAGGCAGTGTGCTTCTCTTGAATACTGCGGAGACAGAAATGTCCTCTGTCTCCGCTTGGGTTCAGGTCATTAGGTTACTTAACATTAACAACAAAACTCAATCTGGAATATATACACTGTGAATCACTATATGACTTTTTAAAAAAGCTTTAATTAGTTTTAAGGCACAGTGTATTTAAGTCTTTCGTATAACATGAGCAGAAGGTAGAAATGAACAGCACAAAGCCAAATCATTGATTTTTAAATAAGAAAGATGTGTAAAGACTGAAGTGAAGCAGAAATCACAGAGAAGTGCATTTATGTTATTCCCTGTTAATGAGGTCATAAAACTTACGAAACTGTAAATTAGCTATTAATTATAAAAAAAAAATGACTCAAATATGCACGTGGCAATGAATCAGTAAGGTGATACACAATCATAACAATCATCACCAGATCTGTGATTTATTCAGATGTCTTCTTAGGGTCCAAACTAATTCTGTTCATGAATAATGCAACTCAAAACTTTGAAACTGGGTAAAACATTTTGGTCTAATTAATAAAACAAATTATAAAAATAAATTAAATGCCAGGACATGTCTACACTCAAGTGACGCAAAAATCTTTCTTTGTTTGAGAAATGAAGTCTGATTGAAATGATTTTACAGATTTTTGAAGTTTTACTTCATAGATATTGTACAAAAAACAAAACCAAAAAAAAAAAAACAGTTTCTGATCTAAATAAACAGGAACAAATGTAAAAGGAAATTAGTGTTTAATGGTTCCTCCTTCTTCAACAGAATTAGAAAAATCACGCATACAGCTGGAAAGAAGGGGGAGAGAGAGTTGGAGTCAGTTTGAGAGTCGTCTCTGTACAGAAAAAATGTCAAAGTGTTGTTTAAAACTGCAGGGAGACGAGGGATGTCGGGAATTCGAGGCACAACAGGGAGTGCACGTGTGAACGGATGGCATGAGTGTGTGTGTTTCTAAATCATAAAGCCTGCAGAGTGTATAAAGAGAAACAAATAATTTATCAAACGGGAAAAAAAAACAAGCGAAATAGATTTATATAAAAAAAACACAGTCCAAGCGTGGCATAGAAGTGCGTGTGTATAAACTACACACATGGCGTGCACAGATGCATTGTCTAACTATAAGTGTGTATACAGTCGAGTGCAAAAGTTTGCACACACCCACCCTTTCATTTTGAACATGATGTGTCCTGTAGTATAGACGAGAACGATGAAGACGCTCAAATCAACAGAAATCTCTCTCGTTCTCGACTCAATCTGAAAATTCAAACTGTTTTTTTTGGAAGGAAAAAAAAAAACTAGCAAAAATAGCTGTCTGAATTTTAAACAGATTCAAAGGGCAATCAAAAACTATTAATTAATAAAAATAAAAAACAATATTAAAAAAAAAACCTTAGTGTATGATAGTGGCTTCAAGTTGAACATGGCACTAATCACACTGACGTGACGTGAAAGTCACTCCTACCAGAGGTGTAAAATGTTTTTGCGCGTCTCCTGTAATCGATGTAACACCTGATCAAAAAAAAAAAAAAATGTAAAAGAAATGTAAAAAAAAAGAGGAAAAAAAGTGTGTAAATATTGGCACCTTCGGAAAAAGAGCTGCTCTATAATAAACTATGTTAAAGATTGTTGTAAGTTAAAGGATGAAGACACTAAACGTATTAGAGAGAATATTAGTATTGATGATCACATTCAGAAAGGGAGATATTAACTTTTTCCTTTTCTTTTGTTTTTTTTTAAATCTGTGTAGATGAATAATTCTTTTTTTTTTTTGCACTCAACTTTAGTGAACGACAAACGATTAATATAGATGATGAACAATTTATGGGCCGTAGATAACAACACCTGCACCAGGCAACACAACCCGAGACGGACGCTCTCCTGCTTTAAACCCGAAGCCGAACAGCCAGAGTGAGTGAACGTTTTCTGCGCGGTGAAAACAGCAGCCGGGCCGGATCGGATCGGACACGACCCGTTCTTAACAAACTTTACTTTAGGTCGAGTCCTTGTGAACCTGCAACGGTTTAACTCTAATTTCTGATTGGCTTGACGGGAGTGGGAGGAGTCGGCGCGGTCCGATTAGGAGCTGCCTCCCTGCTCCATGCCGGAGGAAGGCTGAGACGGCTTGTGGAACGGAGTCTCCTTAAAGATGAACCAGCAGTTCCCGGCCCACAGGATGAGGTTGAGGAAGCCGAAGACCTGCAGAAAGGGACGCATGTTTGTATGTATGGCTTGTGTACACACACACACACACACACGTCTATATATAGTGTACACACTGAGCTTATTTATTTAACAGAGATGTCAGACTCACCACAGAGGAGTTAAGGCGTCCCATGGAGGGCGAGGCCGTGGTCACACACTGTGGAACGCAGTGGTTGATGAGCATTTCGGGGTCGGTGGCGTACTTCACGTCGGTCAGTCCTTTTCCCCAAGCAGAGGACGAGACCAGCCAGAGGAAGGCGAAGATTGCAGTCACGCCCAGATCCTGGAGGACGTTATATGTAAATAAATGTTAGTTCCTACAACGTTCATACCTGTATACAGATTTAAATCACAAGTGGGCGTGGCATAAAACTAGGAGGTGATGCTTCGTTTTAAATTTTTTGAAAAGCTTCTATATACATATAATAAAACTGTAAAGTAGGCGTGTCTATTTACATTGATATTTGCGAAAAAATAATTTGGGGGACGCGAGATGAGTAGTAGAGCACATTAGATGGTTTTTTAAATTTTTGTCTGTGTGTCTGTGCACACATCAGGTGTATTTGAACGAGCTTGAGGTAACTTATAGGCTTCGTTTCAGTTTTGACCCACAGGAAGAAGTGTTATGCTAATTTGAAATTAAATGTAAAACACCCTTATATTATGTAAAAAAAAAAATTTTTTTTTAAATAAATAAATAAATAGACCTTGAAAAAATTATTAGTTCATCACAAAATTCAAGATGGCGCTGTACATTTTTAATTCCACACACTTTACGATAATGTAAATTTTTTTCGTTTGTTTATAAATTCAACACATTTTTTATTACGTGCTCATGAGCGTGCAATTAAATTCCACGAGAACAAAGTGGTGGGAACATCTAGGGAATAAATATAAACTCTATCCTACGTCTCTGGAAAAACAATTAGAAATGGTAGTACTTAAACTGCTTAGCTCTAAAACTAACCAGTAGTTTAATTTAAAAAGCATCGACCCTGACCGTACAGTAACTAATCATACATTAATGAACGCTGCACAGC
Source organism: Clarias batrachus (assembly GCA_003987875.1). Taxonomy (NCBI): domain Eukaryota; kingdom Metazoa; phylum Chordata; class Actinopteri; order Siluriformes; family Clariidae; genus Clarias; species Clarias batrachus. The sequence continues at coordinate 470,405 of QMIH01000536.1, forward strand.
CACTGCATAGCGTCTTTCTATATATTCTACAGATACGTTTCGTATCCGTTTGTTTGTACTTGAATGACAGCATGTTGTGTCCTGATGTACACCGCTAGTGGGGACGGGAATCACCGGTCAACTCCCGATACGATGTTATCACGATATATCTCAGTGCAGATTCGATTTAAATTGCGATTTTATAAGCATCACGATTTTATAAATAATCCTGATGTAATGTTACATTTTTCCTCGAATTTCTTACAATTTGAAACCTGTAAAAAAAAAAACTGTAAAAAAGATTTATTAAATGTGGCGTGTTCCTCATATCATCAGTTTTCTCACTTAAAAGCCAAAGACAGTATTTAAACAACACAAGCCAAGTTTAAACAAAGAGTTTAAGTTAAAAAAATACATTTAAATTAAGATTAAAGTTAAGATTTAATTTAAAATGAAATTAAACAAAAAAAAAAAAACATTTTTTCTGAGCTGTGCTGCAATAATTATCAAATGGCCAATGAAACTGAAAACCATTCAGTTCTGGTCACTGGCCGATCTGTCTATTATAAATGTAAATCTTTTTTTTTCCTTTTTTTTTAAAAGCGATTTTAGGGTCATGCATAAATCAGTAACTAACCAGTAACCACTAGTTTCAACCAAATGCCCTGAGAGAGAGAGAGAGAGAGAGAGAGAGAGAATATTCTAAAGCTTTCTATATAAAAAAGTGTATGTTCATATTCACATATGTTTTATCTGTTTTATGATGCAAGTGGAGTTAAACCAGATTAAGGTATTAATAAGTTATTAATAATGTTATTCTATTTTACTGATGTTTTAAAATTAGTCTCTTTGTTTCCTTAGAACAGCTCTCTCTCTCTCTGATCATCTCTCTCTCTCTCTCTTTTACTTACAACGATGGGTCCTCGGGTGGTTTCTCTGTAGACGTGCTGGTAGCCCAGGTACAGTACGAGGGTGAAGGTGCAGTACAGGAAAGCAAAGACGCCCACGGACACGTAGAACTCGGCAGAAGACGAGTAATCTCCTTGCAGGAACGTCGTGTTAGCAGGGATGCTCGCGTTGCAGTTCGGGATCGAATACGACGAAGTCTGAAGTCTAAAAATATGTAATAATAATAAATACCGTGTTTATGGGTTAAATACAGCGCTGGCAAGAATCTGTATGATTTAGTGGAGCAGAAAAAGAAAAAAAAAGAAAGTACAGAAAGTACAGTACTGTTGAGATTGTACAGGCTGGTGTAAACAGGGTCTTCCTGATGAGGTACGACAATCAAAACGCAAATGCAAAATCGATTGCGTGTAACAAAAACATGATGATGATAAATGATGCTCTTATTGATGGGGTTGGGTTTGAGGTTTTGAGATTCGTGTCCTTATGCTGTATGCCCCCCCCCTTAGACACCTTAAAACCTGGCAGAAGAATTTGCTATTGACGGTCTGGCGACTGAGGATGAATTCTCAACCCACAATGCAGCAAATGTTGAAAAAGACGGTCGAGCTGCGGACCTGCCTCGCCTTTTTCAGTCGTGGAGATGACGGGCTCTTCCACTGTGAAGACTGTTGCTTCGCCTCAGGGTCGCACACGTGCACACAAGTTTTGTTACCGGTAATGATCCTCGACATGAAGGACGGGTCATCCACAACACAGCACAGTGTTTCTTCTGCTCTTGCGTCAGCAGCAACATGGTGCATGTTCAAATCACACTTGAGGATTGTCTGGAAAAGTTGGGGAATGGTTTTGATATTTTCAGGTTTTAAGCTCGTTGAAGGTCTTCCTGATCGCTCGTCGTCTTGAGTGATGTTCTTCCACTGTTGACCTTGAACGACTCGTTGCAGTATCGCCGTAAACTTAGTGCATCACATCAAACGTCTCTGTGGTAGATTCAAAAACTCAGTTTCACGCAGAATTTCATTTTCACTCCTTGCTCTACCTTGGTGTCCATGATGAAACAGCAGACGTGGTAACGCACATGGTCAAATTACATCAGAAGCCGTGCAACTGGTGCTAAACAGGATGTACGACGTTTCACTGGTCACGTTTGCTCACTCTTCCTTCTTCTTCCTCTCGTCTTGTCGAAGAAAGGAAAGGAAAGGAAAGGAAAGAAGTATTTTACTGCGTGATTGAGGTGTGGTCATTTGTACCTGAAGGGATAGGCGAACTTTGTGGTAATTTCGTGTGTAGATTTATCTGGACAGTTGAGCGACATGGTCAGGGAGCCCTCGTATCCGCCAGTGGTGGCGAAGGCGAAGATGGTGAAGAGCTGTAACACAAGAACGGCATTAGAAGCGGGCAGGGCTGTGCATTAAACTGGATTTCATTTTCAACTTCAGCTTATGATGATTATGAACCCAAGATAATCGAGATTAGATGATTACTGTGCTGCACTCCTTTTTATTCACAATGATGTTCTCATTTTGTGTTAGAAATACTTCACACCCTGTTACTTTACGCTAGTGTGCTTTCATCCTCCAATAAACTCACTCTCACCCAAGGCTGTGTTATTCATCTCTGTGGTGTTTATCTCCACTGTCAAATATGCCAGGTTGTTTTATATAAAGTGGAATAAATGCATGAGGTTTCCAAAGTCAATCAGTTTCATCGGACTTCAGCATTGGCGAAAAAAAAAACATGAATATGATTTTTGGCGTAATCGAGCAGACGTTGATGCGGGTACAGGTAGTCCCCAACTTACGAAACATTCAAGTTATGAATTTCCGCAGATCAAATCACGGAAGTATCTCGCGTGTGTTGTACAAAAAATAGACACTGCTGTGCACCAGATACCGGTATTTACAATTATATACAATATTTCCAGTGTGTAAATGAATGTATAAAATGTCTAAAGTTTGGTATACGTGTGTGCTTGTGGGAGTGTGGGAGAAATGAGTCGGATGATTGGTCAGGATGATAGAAAATGTCTGTCCTGTAAAGGTGTCCTGACGGTGAATAATCCTAATTTCGGAAAATCTTCAACAAAACAGAGTTCACAGTCTAATACGGTGGAAAACAGCTCCGAGACAAAATAACATCCAGGATTCCCCTCAAGATTTAAAGGCGTAGAGAAAACACTGTTACGTTTGATGCGCGAGATTCATTTCCTTAGGCATGGTTACGTTTTTGTCCACATGATGGCAGCGTGTGGAAAGAGGACAGTGATTTAGTCAGGTGGTTGGTATGCTTTACATTGTATATTCATCTCAAAGGTGTACAATACTCACTTTGTCTGACTTAAGAACAAATCCGACTTACAAACGTGCTCCCGGAATGGAACTCGTTTGTAAGTCGGGGACGACCTGTATAGAATAAAAATAATTAATTCATTTTTAAAAAACTATTCTATACTCTATTCGTAACAGAAAGCGTCTGAGTTGAATTCCGTCTGGTTCTTCAGCAGTCACACAGTGACTAGTGTATAAGCAAGATAATCGTTTTAATAATGGCATAAAGACTGAGGCAGGTGTTGAGGGAATTTCCTCTCACACAAACTTCCATTGCTACCCTCAAGAGCCCAGGTATCAAAGTAAACCGCTTCTTTTTTAACGTCACCTCACTGGGTGTTATTATTATTAATATCCAACAGTAAGCTAGATAAACATGCTCCTTACCACGTCATTTTTCTTCAACACACCTTTCACCCCCCCCCCTCACCCCGGATGTAATCATACAGGAACGCAACCTGAGCAGAACTCTGGGTGCTGTCAGCAGTTTTACTTCCTGACTTCAGAAAAGCAGAGTGATGACGTTGAAAGCTGTGGGGTTTTTTTTTTGTCTTTTTAAAACCTGCTGACCAATCAGGTTGTGGGTTTGTGGGGCGTGGTCGGGTAAAACCATAACACATACCCGAGGAAAGACGAGTCTGTTTAGCGAGTGAAAACGCCAGCTTGAATTCAAAAGCTGCAGAAAAGTCGGAGCCTGAGGCATGTCGATCTTCTGCATTACCAAGAATAATCAGACTGATCTAGATAGTAATCTTGCCTGTTTTCGAGCATTGTGTATGTTACCACGCATGTCACATGATCACGAAAACCGTTCCAGCTTTTTTTTTTTTTTTTTAAGCCTAATCCTTAAAACTGTTCCACTGCAAATATAACTTTTAACATCTCTATACATGTTTTAATATACAGTATAAACTGTATTAATGTCTTTTTGTCCTAACCGTCCCCTTCTGTCCTTTCTCCAACTCAGCATCCACGTTCGAATCCGTGTGACCGCCGCTTCCTGTCTCTCAGGAAGAACCCGCTTACGGGTCATTCTCCGAACCTCCTGAGTCATCAGGTCTGTGTTTGTTTGGCTGACCCCGAGGGTTGGGGAGGGGGTCAGCGAGGACCGAAGCCCAGCGAAAAACTGGCTTGTGTCGTTCTATGAGGAGAGAATAAAACCGTAGTGCTGGCTGTGACGGGGCTGACGGAGGACAGGCGTGTGCATGTGGTTTTATAAATACAGTCAGCACAGTGACGGATGAGGGCAAGGGATTCGTTTGGAGCGGTCTTCCATCACGAGTGGAATTAAAAGAGCCAGAGAGAGAGAGATTGATCTCATGCACAACTCTTTTTACACTAATACCAATGATCCATTTCTCTCCAACAAGACATCTTTATAAATATGATGGCTTCTATATAAACAAAATTATGACATTTGATATTTACGGAAGCACTTTAACCTGGTAAAGGTGATGTGCTGAAAGACAATTAACTTAAAGATCTAAAAAGTAACACGATCATAAATAGCTTTCTGTTCACAGGACCTGGTCATGTTGGGTATTTGCGTTGTGTGTTCTCAAGACACGCACGATAGTCCTTATTCTGTAACAGCTTTACGCATAAAAACACCCGACGTGATTTAGGGAACGGACTTTGGCTGTCTATAGATGATAAAGTTAAAAATTTAACAAAACCTTACAGAGAAATGATGCAAAAGATAAAAAAAAGACAGTGAAACATGATTAACTATGAATGACTCATTGTCATTGAGTGACACACACACACACACACACACACACACACACACACACACACACACTGGGAGCATATGACTTATTTCATTAACCATATTCTTCCACAATTTCTCAATTGTCTCTCAGATCATAAGATGTCCGGCGGTGGTTAATAATTATTCCCGCATTAAAAAACCCTGTTTTAAATTTAGCTCCTCCAGATAGAGATCCCGTCCTCGCTGCCAGATTTAGACTTTACCGCAAGCACCTTAAGGTTCCCACGCTCGCTATTTAAAGAATACGCCGCGTCGGGTCACGGGATGGGTGACGTCTGACCCATGAGACACAACAACAGCGTACCCTCGCATCGTGTTCTGATTTCCAGGACACATTTTTGGTATACCTTGGTATAACTACACTCGCCTTACCTCAAGATCATGTGACACATCTTTGGTCCTCCCTAGCTGTTAGTAGTAGCCTTGAGAAAGGGGGGGGGGGTGTTCAGTGCCCTAATAATGGGTGGGAATAGGACACGACTAAATTAGGGAGAAAAATCGGGCAAATACGCTCGCAGTTTGAAGTAGATTATTAAACATCACTTTTAGTCAAAATTCTGATTTTGAGCATTTAACACGCTCAGTTCGGGTATTGTACACGCCCTCACCTCGGACTGCTCCAGTGTTTTATCTCTTCATAGTGTTTCGTGTGCCTGCTTTTTATTAGCGCTACAGTATATAGCTTCATATAGACATTTTCACAAAAAAAACAACTAAACAAAGCGTTTTATCTTTTAGCTAAATAAAACATGTGAAAGCAGTCTGGCACATGGATCTTATGTCTATCTTATGTCTTATGAAAAAAATTAAATAATTGATAATATGAATAAATATAAATAAAATTGACTCTGGTACATGTTTCAGTCAATGAAAAACAATGTTGTGTGTGTTGTACCAAGTACTACACTCTAACCTTTAAAAGAAAATGAATGTACAGGAGGGTTTTGCTTTCACCACAGATTTTTTTTTTCACACATCCTGCGAGTTTAAACACCAGATGTGGTACTGCACAGCCCGAGCAAAACCACCAACGGCACACATTGTCAGGTCATCAGCTTTCACACCGAGGCTTTGCTTAACACTTTCCCTTTAGTTTAATGCACGCGAAAGGCAGCTCGGTCCCGCACACACGCGCGAGCGCTAACACAAACGCTTCGTGTCTGCTGTTTCTCCACGGCAGGTGTTCGGCGGGAGGCGTCCCGGCGCCCACCAGCCAGCACATGGTGCCACGTTCACGCCAGAATGCACACCTACACGCTGGCGTTAATGACTGCCTTTGTTTCAGACTGAGTGTTTGGGTGCACGCTGCCATGCTGCTGTTTCAATGTTAATACGCAGCTCTCATGAAAAGCTTTCATTCACGTTCTTTCAGGCTGTAAATAAATAACAAACGAAATAAATAAAAGTCCAGAACGGACCACTTAGGTGTGTGACTGACCAGTGCATTTTTAAATAAATTCTAATTAAAATTTTGTATGATATGCAGTGAAAAGCTTACGCGACTGTCTGTGACCTAAAAAATATACATTTGTGATATTTATCATGTACGTAAAATGTTTTAGAAGATCCTGAAACGATGTTCGTTCCTCATCCCTATTTGCGGCCCTTGTCTGTAACCGTGATTTGATCCCGTAATCTCTTATAGACTGGTTTCGGCGTTGAAGCGTTAAAAACCTCCACAGTGACCTGATTGCTTAACGATCAAGCTATAAAACGCCGCCATGCTGCGCAGTAGTTTGTTGATCTTTAACCACGTAGTTAGTTTTTAACAAACTGTGACCACAGCACTTAAATTTTTTTTTTTTTAGGTAACACAGATCAGAGCAAATTCTCATTCAAAGAAGCAGTGGGGGAAAGAAGAAAACAAAAACGAAACCCAAATGAGCCACGTTCACTTGTGTGTTTGCGAGTTAAACAGGACGCGGCAGGTTTCCTGGTAACTCCCGTCCTGCTGCAGCGCGAGCGCGATACGAAGCTCCCCGACACCTTTTTCTTCTTCTTGTCTCGCCTTAAGCAAACAAGAAAGAAATTTCCTTTCTTTCAGAGAGCCGTCAGAAGCAGGGAGGGATTAGAAGAGTGTCTGTGTGAGACAGCTGTTGGTTCGCTTTTCCACGCACATGTACAGTATGCATTATGAATCGTGCCTTGGTTGGTTTTCAGCGCTGCCTGAAATGCTACACCTGTTAATTAACCTTTACAGCAAATGGATTTTGTAAAACGTTTTTTTTTTCCCCCCTCCACATGACTCAATTCACTATTTCTCTGATACGGTTCGCATTTCAATCTGGTCTTTTCCTGGTGATGATGAGATCGCTACAGTATTTATACTATGTGTTCATTGCACGAATTGATTCTCACACACTCACTCATAGACGCGCACACACACATTAACAAAAAAGGATGTATTTACAAGGTAAACACAGCTCGGCTTTGTTTGTTTAAACAAAGGGCACGCACGGCAGTACTGTTTTAATCGTTTGCACAAACATGAAGAGAACTGTAACCGATATAAATGTGCTGCAGCTGGAGCTGAGAATATTATCGAAGGGTGTGTACGTGGGTGTAAATACGTCTGTGTGTGTGTGGTGGGGGAGGCCGTGGAGCATTGCAGGGTGTTCTGCTGACTGTTGCTCAAGCGTGTATACAGAACCCATCTATGAGAAGCTAATTAAAGGTCGTGATCCGCTTGACGTAAACACAGAGAGAGAGAGAGATGAGCTTCGGGTGCGAGTCTGCGTCTCAGATTTGCATCGTAGCGATTTGCATGGCTGACTCGAGTCCAGAAAATCGTTCAGCATCGAAATGTAAAAATCTGACATACATTATAAAGTAAGAGAAGCTTTGGATTTTCTACAGCAGCAGCAAACTTTTTTTTTTTTTTATCATATCTACTCATGTTAAGGAGAATATATGTAGTTTTCTGCACTAAAAAAAATAAGTGAAAGTAATAGGTTTCAAATGAACAAACTGTTGTTTGTCCATGTCAGCTTAAATGTACTTAAAACAGCACGTTTATTAGTGGTAGCTGGTTTTGTAGATATGCCTTGCGCAAAAGTTTGTGCTCCCCCACATGCTATAATGCACCTACATGTGAGTCATGTGATCAGGTTCACCTTGAAAACGTGACAACATATGCCCATATATTGTTTTATTTCTTCCTGAAACTGTTTTAACCCTCTGGAGAGTATGTTATAGACAATTTATCTACACATACACACACACGCACATATATAAAGTAAATACATAAGAAACTCACCCACTCCAGAAGGCGAATAAATCCCAGCGGCTCTTTTAAAGGTCCCAGGTCAAGCCTGAAACCCGACATCAATTTCTAAACAAAAAGAAAACGATTTAGTTTTACGCTTTAGCACTCATTTTTACACTTTTTAATCGTGTTTGTGTGTGACAGCTAGCTAAAACTAGGGGGGAGTATAGCTGTGTCCCAATCCCGCTCGTTGTTCCCTATAAAGTGCACGTCATGTCACGCGGACGCGGTTCTTTCCCATTGGAAACAGGGCGCGCCTGCGTAGGGAGTGAGGGGTGATTTGGGACACGGTCTCGCGCGAGCAACAAGCTGGCTACTCGTTTAGCAACGCCAAGTGCGCGCGACTGAAAAAAGTAAAGAAAAATAACGTTACCTGAATAAACTCCATGGTTTAAAGGCGCTCCTCCAGCGTTGTGTCACTCTTAATACACCGGAGTTTGTTATTTGTGGTGGATTAAAGTGAGCTGACAATCCAGGGCGGAGTTGGGGGAGAAAAAAGAGAAAGAGAGCGAGCGAGAGAAACAGGGAGAGGGAGATTTAGTGCGTCGGTTAAACTTGTCAAACTTTCTTACCCACGTGACCTCATTTCACTCTTAAAGTGACAGGACTTCATTTCACTCCTCTGACAGTCACACCTACTGTATTACTGTATCTTATTTCTGTTTTTCTATACAGTAATACGCTTTAATATTCCTCTGAGAAGGCTTTCCATTAGACTTTCGAAAGTTGCTGTGGGAATTTGTGGAATTCTGGGTTCTTGCACTCCTTAACACTGTGTCTTCTTGGACACTGGACAATGGATTTGTGCACAGGTGCAGTGTCAGGTTCAAGTCTGTTAGAGATCCAGTAACTACTAGGGACGGGAATGACCAGTCATCTCCTGATACGATATCATCACGATACCCCAGTGTCAGTTTGACTAAAGCTGTGATTCTATAAGAATCATGATTTTATAACTCTCCTGATTTAAAATTACATCTCCCCCCAATTTTGTTACAATTTAACACTTGTAAAATTATTAATTATCATCCCCTATGACATCACTTAAAAAAACAAGTGCAGCTTTTTAACCATACAAACTAACTTTAAATACAAGAGTTTAACTTTTGACTGAGCAGCACGTATTGCTGTCCTCCGCTATAATAATTATATTTAAACAAATTTAGCAAATAAATAACTCCTACCACAAAGGTTGAAAATGTGTAAATAGTTCAGTGTTTCACCGCCTCAAATTTCTCCAAAATCTTAAAACGTAACTTGTCAATTTTGCTCACTGGCCGATCGTCTGGTTCATCTATATTATAAATGTAAAAATAGTTTTTAAAAAAGTTTTTTTTACTCACTGTGGGGATACATGAATCACCACTCAAAAGAATCGCAATTCATAACTGAATTGATAATCGATGATGAATCGATGGAATGAAACAACAAGATGGTGTTATAAAGTGAAATTTCCATGATGACCCTTAAGTTGGTTTTATTTGACATACAAGTTCCTCTGATTTCACAAAAATGTAGTAATAATTAAAAATGTAAGATGTAAAGAACAGCACAGTCGCCTCGCACTCTCAGGATTTGGGGTTCAGATGTCACCTCCCGTGTACAGACCAAAGACTCTGATAGACTATGGGCCATAGTGTATGATGTACAGTATGTGTGTGTGTACATGTGTGTGTTTTGTGTTTTCAGCTGTGCCCAACATATTTCTTCTGCAGATTTATGATTATGAGTCAAGGTCATGTGACTTAGTATGCTTCTCTGAAACATTCAGAAATATTTGTGAAAATTTTGCCTATTAAACAAAACTCCTGTTTTATAATTTTTTGCATGAATTTGTCGATTTTTGCAACGATTTGTCATGTTGTACATTACTTTACACATTGCTTTAATTTAATATGTTATTATTAATTTTTTCAACATGTAACTAAAGTATTTGCCCCTCCCCCCTTTTTTTCCTTTTTTTTTTGTATATTTGTCACACGTAAATGATACATCAAAAAAAAATTATAGAGTAGTACACAAAGATAACCCAGAGGAATCTGCAATACAGATTTTTAAGCATGAATGGCCTGTTTAAGAATCTCAATCGGATTTAAGGCAGGACTTTGACTAGGACACTCCAAAACTTTCTTTTTTTCCTTTGTTTTAGATCCTTGTTTTACTGCTTAAACCAAGTGCACTTGAGCTAGATCCTTTTATTCACCCATCTAGGAACTTCTGGAATCCAACTAGGGGCAGTGGAGACCAATGGTGACCATTGTCTATTGTCATTGTCTATTGATTATTCCCATTTTTTATGAGCATGGTAGTATCTCCGGTCAACATTTACACATGCATCCACACACACACACTACAGGACATTTGGGAACACCAATTAGCCTTCTGCATGTCTTTGGAGGTCATGCATGTCAAACTGGAGTACCAGGAGGAAACCCACCAAGCAGAACGAAAACATGAACACAGGCGGACCCTGGAGGTGCAAGGCCACAGTGCAGTATATATATATATATATACACACACACACACACACACACACACACACACACACACACACACACACACATACAGCTCTGGAAAAAATAAGAAACCACTGCAATTTACTCCAGAACGCTTCTGGAGTGTCATGAAGAGGAAGATTGATGGTCACAAACCGTCAAACAAAGCAGAGCAGTTTGCTTTTTTGCAAAAAGAGGAGTATAAAATTACCCAACAGCAATGTGAAAAAATGATGGAGAGCATGGCAAAACACATGAAAACTGAAATTGCAAATCGGGTTTTTCCACCAAATACTGATTTCTTAATGTGACTGCAGCAAAGCATTAACACTATTTGGTATGCATTTTGTTTAATTTGAGTTATTAAAGCTCTGCAAGTACTGTATGATCTTGGGTTATTTTGATGTCTTGTGACGTTGTAATTTCCTTTAAATATACACTATAAATAACAATAGTTAGATTTTGAATTCAGGAGAAATATTGTCAGCAGTTCACAAAAAAAAAAAGGAAACAAAACTGTTCATGTCCAACACATGCAGCTGTAAGAATAAAAACGGAATTATGCTGCAGTGATCTCTTTTCCAAAGCTATATATATATATATATATATATAATATTGAATATTGATTCTCGAAATGTTAAAATGTAATGTTAAAAGTGACTGGTCTGAACAAGAAATGATGTTGAATTGTATTTAATATGGAGTATACAACATTATTTTTGAGAAATACACTTTTAATTAATCATTTAATATTAAAAATTCTGTTACTTACAATTAAAGGTTTACAAATAGCTGTTCTTTATAGATAAGATTATTTTTTTTGTTCCAACAGTGTAACAGAAACCTGATTGAAAAAAGAAAACTTCTAAAATGTTTAGGTAGGAACTAATATTGTGGGTGTTGACGGTTTCTTCCGGACTGCTAAACAGACGCACTTCCGGCACTGCTGAAACAAGCAAACTCACTCTGCTGTAAGAGGAGGTAAGGCTGTGCGTTTAGCGGCTATTAATTAAAACCTGCGCAAAATAACGAACGCGTCTCAGTTACCAATATGAACCGCGAGATTAAAGTTATCCGAACATTTACAAAACGTTTTATTAGAGTGATAAAATAAGTTTCTGTGGATAATAGTACCGGCGCGCGCTGTGGCTAACTTGTGTTGGGACTTCGGTTTATTTGTTTCCCACTCGTTTCCTAGCAGTCAGGTCTTCTCGCGCGGGAGGATGGATCTGTATCAATACGGGTGGGGAATGAGTTGTCTGTCAGCTAGCTGGCTAACAGTGGTGCGCCTGCATTTATCTAGTATCTGTCAGGTTGTTTAAAGGTTAAACTCTGGTATTATGATATTTCTTCTATTTAATCGCTAAGTTATTAAAGTAATATTTATAACAAATTACAATAAGCCATGAATGAAATATTAATTCTTTTTGGCTAGCGCGAGCTTGAATGGGAAGCTGGTGTAAGATTGACGAAGCGCTCAGCCAATCGCGTTGAAGGAATTCTCCCAGCTCCCGCCTTCGCGGTGGGGGCACAACCAATCAGCTGTGAGGATGGTTTTGAGGCCTTCCCACAGACAGACTAGCAGCATTTCAAAGGCACTTCAGAATCAGAAGTGTTTTATGAAATTTTGTTTTGTTTCATTTTCTCTTTTAGACGATTCAGGATGTTCCTGACAAGATCAGAATATGACAGGTAAGGAAACGGGTTTAATGTCCTTGATTGTAACGGTGTTGAAGCAGCTTTCACTTTCAGTTCAGCCTGGTTGAGTCATGAGCTGCAGCACAGTGTTAGATCTTGTCACAGCTCTACTACAACAGGCACACATCGTTGTCCTGATTATATGTTACATATCCTGTTATTACTTTGAAAATATTTATACGAAGGTGAGTCCACACTCTGGGTGTAGAATAGATTTTTTAAATTAATTTTTAGAAATGTCAAATACATAATTTTCCAGCATCATTTACTTTGTTTTTCAATACACGTTGTCCATCTGTCACCAAGCTTTCGTATTCAATCAATAAATTTATTTATTCTGAGCTGCGAGCCACGAACGCACCGCTGTCTTCACTTCTTTATCAAAAGTCAATCTTTGTCCTCTTAGTACAGCTTTCAGGGGACCAAACAGGTGAAAGTCTGATGGACCAAAATCAGGACTATAGGGAGGACGCTTTAAAACTTCCAAAACAAAGTTAGAAACAAAGTGTGCAGACGTGCATTGTCATCCTAATCTACTGCGTTCAATCCAAAGTTTGGGCTTTGACTCTTCAATAAGCATTTCACTGTAACAAGCACTGTAGATTGCTGAACCTTTTTTTTCTGATGATGTTACAATACTTCTGGGATCTTGAGAATCCCAGAAAATTGTAAGCACTGATGAATTTTCCATCATCTGATGATCGACTTTTTAACTTTTTCTCGGTCGGCGATTAAGGAAGTTTTCGTCCCATACTTTCAGGCTTGTAGTGATAAATCCAGTAATGATTCTCTTTAACAAACTTTCATATTCTTTAGAATAACGCTCCAATATGCAGAGTATATATGCGAGTTGTTTTGGCAGCAGGTATACCCTCAGAACACAAAAAAAATGTAATCACTGCACACTGCTCTTCTTTCGTACAAATCAAAAGTGCGGCGTCCATTTTCGCTTGTACCGCAGTTGAAGCACCATGTTCACACCTGCATGTTCACACCTGCACGGCAGTGACTGGGGAGACAGAAGCCTTGAACGGAAAGGACTGATAAGACAGTGAGGCCAACAGAAGTTTTAACGGAACTGGAGTGCGGATAATTTTTGACTCACCCTTGTACACACACGTGTATTGTATATAACATACAAACTGAGACGGATACATGTACAACTAGGAGGTGTAACTTTCTTTCATTTTAAGTTTATAATTTTTTAAGAAAAACCCTGAACTAAATGCTTCCTTACACAGCTGCAAAAAAAATCCATATATATTTGTACTTCGCTGTGTTTTTTTTTTTTGGCATATCCAATCCAAGACACAAAGCTTATTATTGGTCTTAAATCCAGTTGTCTTAATGAGACATTTCTCTTTTTCAGAGGCGTGAACACTTTCTCTCCAGAAGGAAGACTTTTTCAAGTGGAATATGCCATCGAAGCTATCAAGGTATTTGATGCACCCGAGCACTTGGCGTGTAGTTCGGAAAAAAGGAAAGTAAAATATGGCGTTATTGTGTTTTAAGAAAAAATGACACAAGTGGAAAATTGGCACTAAAAGCGTTCCTTTGTAAACTTCTGTAACTGCCTCCAACTATCTTCTTTAGTGACTAGTGTATCTGTAATTAGCATAATCTGAATAATAAATATAAAAACGTTCTATCGTTTATTGTTCTGTGTCCTGTGCGCGTTTTGCAGTTGGGCTCGACAGCCATCGGCATTCAGACGTCAGAAGGGGTGTGTCTTGCGGTGGAGAAGCGAATCACCTCCCCCCTGATGGAGCCCAGCAGCATCGAGAAGATCGTAGAGATCGACGCTCACATCGGTAACGTTGCCTCTGGGTCTGAGAGAAATTTAAAGCGATGATTAATAATAACAAAGAATTACATCACATGACTATCAGAGAAGAAAATATTTCTTCTGAGTTGGAAGATTTCTATGCATACGCACCTGTTTTGTCGATCCCCAGGTTGCGCTATGAGTGGCTTGATCGCCGACGCTAAAACGCTCATTGACAAAGCGAGAGTGGAAACGCAGGTCAGTGCACGCCTTTGCCTTATTGCATTGCCCAGCATGGACTAATAATAATTAAATAAAGGTAAAGGATCACGGTGTATAATGCTTGAGTGCTTAAAGGAAGCTCTGACACAGGAAACACTAAAATAGTTATTCATTTTAAATATCAGTATGCGAGTGGAGATTTTTCCCCCCTTTTAATCCTGGTTTAATCCTCACTCCAGAATCACTGGTTTACCTACAACGAGACGATGACGGTAGAGAGCGTGACGCAGGCCGTGTCGAACCTGGCGCTGCAGTTCGGAGAGGAGGACGCAGACCCCGGCGCCATGGTAAAGCACTTCAGAGACTGTTAGAGTGACATCAGGTTCACACACATACATGAGGCCCTCAATATCCAACACAGCATAAAGTATTGCATTAGATCTGCTTTAATAAGCAATTTATATTGTGTATGTGTAATAATAATTTACATGTTAACGTGGGGAACAAAAACGCTGAAACACGCCCCAAGTTTGGCGATGTTGCAAATGATCATATCAGATTCAGAAGACAAAGTTTCAGCACATCAGTCTGGTTACATAAACAAAAAGGCAATCAATATACATGAATATGTCTATAAGCTGTGTGTCAACAAGCAGACACAAGCAAAACCCACAAAAGAAAAACCAATCTAAAAAATCAATCATATGCTGTATACCGTCACAGATTTGAAACCAATTTTAAATGTATACATCAAAGATGAACGGCACTCAGAATGGAATCGATGTCTAAATAACTTAATAAATAATAACTTTTGTGAGGAACTTGTTTTATTCTGTCGTAACTTTTGAAATCTTTTAAACAAAATTTAAAGTTCTTAAACATCTTCTCTAGTTAACATTGAATAACAAAAACTGACTCTCACCATGAATATAATTGTAGAAAACTGGCATGGCATTAAAAAGGAAAGAAGAGAAAAGAGAAAAATGTTTTGTAACATGGCTTGGAAATCACTCACACTTGTATAACTTTACAGTTTTATTTAAATCTTTCATATTTCTGTTTTGTTCTGCGTTCTCAGAGCCGTCCCTTCGGCGTTGCCTTGCTGTTTGGTGGCGTAGATGAAAAGGGACCTCAGCTGTAAGCATCTCCACATGCACTTCTCACAAATTCACATTGCTTCACGTTATTAATAATTAATGAGTCTTAATAAATAACGCCATGAGGCTCTTTCTTTAACGCGTTCTGGGTAAAGTTGAGTTTTGTCTCCATTTCATTTTTTTCAGGTACCACATGGACCCGTCGGGGACGTTCGTGCAGTGTGACGCCAGGGCGATCGGGTCGGCATCCGAGGGTGCTCAGAGCTCTCTGCAGGAAGTCTACCACAAGGTAGGTACACGATTCCCGGAGAAAATCAGTCCACAGTTTAAATGAAGCTGATTTCTGGTATTTTAATTAAATGGTAAAATTCTCATGAGGAAACCGTACTTCAAGAAAATAAAAGAAAGCACCTGAAAATAAAAACTAGTGACACTAGTACACTGCAGTCTGAAACTCTTCGTTGCAACAGCATGTTATTTTAGGACCGGAATTTACCCCAGTCTGTGTGGAAGGTGGGCTTCGCTCCAAATAATTCTCTTTTTAATAACCCTCCACACCCCACCGAGTATCTCGCCCACTTACCGTTTCCTCATAACTCCCTCCTGTCATCACCAGCTTGTCCGCTCATGTGACCCCTACAGTATGATAAACTCTCACGTGGACTTCAGATCCCTTAACAAGATACAGTAATGGTGCAAACGTCTTTAACTATCCACGAACCAGTGCGAAACAGGAGCAGATGGTGACAGATGATCAGTGATTAAGTTTACATGGAACAGACGAGAGGGGTAATGAGGAAAATGCTGAGATTTTTGCAGCATGAATTTGCATTTGCGTAAATTTTTGCATCCTGTCAGAGTAAAACATTTGTTTCCGTTTCTTTTTTTAAATTCAAGTTTTTTTTATTGTTCAACAGTCATAATTTCGTACATCATATCACTCAAAATTCTCCTTTACAATCAGTTATCTACTCAGGCAGTAGTCACCATCAACATAMCAACACCAGAAGGAAAAGCACATAAAGAAACATGAAAAGACAGTTATTTCGCTCATCTCACCATTTTTACATGCTGCCAAAAATGATCCCATGTTATTCTCATCCCTTCCTCACCCTGCAATCTTCCCAACATGC
>QMIH01000537.1:6761-18992 GCA_003987875.1 Clarias batrachus
TATAAGGTGGACTCTAATGGTGTTAATTGCTGCAGTAGTCAGAAGTTAATATTACAAAGTAGACAATTTCCATAAAGTTACCTGAAAATAACATACAAAATACTATAATGAAGGTTACTATTATGTACTGTACATACTTACTACTTTAAAGAATATAGTAAATATGAAACAGAAAGTTACTATAAAGAGTAAATACAGTGCATTGTTCCCATAAGGTTATCATTAATTCATCATAAAGAAGAAAGTTACTTACTATAAAGTTAATAAAAAAGGAGATTGTTATTAAGTTATGTTAAGTATAGTATTGCTATGAATTGAATATTAAGTACATACTGTAGGTACCATAGGAATAGTTAGAATCACATACAGTAGGGGAAAGGAACCACAAAATTAACCAAACATAAAGTTAAATATGTAAAATCTTACTGTAAAAATATTAAAAATTACTATGTAATTAATATTACTATGAAGCTACTATAGGTTAATATTATACTGTACCTAATACTATAAACCTGACACCTACTATACTCACTCACTGTCTATACAACTTATCTTTGGACTCAAATTCAATTTTTATTCAAATTCAAATTTTATTTGTCACATTCATGACCATACACAGTATGACGTGCAGTTAAAAATAGGATAGAATAGAAAGTAAATATGTAAAATAGGATAGAATAGAAAGTAAGAAAGATTTGACTGCAGTAAGAAAAACTGCAATGAAAATGTTTCAAATGTAAAAACTTAATAACATGTAAAAATATACAATTTACAAAGTTACAATTAAAATAGAGAAATATAAAATGTATAAATTGCACAGTATGTGCAGAATGTGCAATATAGTAAAATATGGCATGTAGGTATGACAGCAGCAGTGTGAGTGGAACATGAGATATGGAATGACGGGAACAAGGTGGGTTACACCATGAATGGGGAGCCAGTTCATTGCAGGGCACAAGCACACACTCTCGCACACACTAACACACTGTGGGCAATTTGGAAATGCCAATTAGCTTAAACTGCATGCCTTGTGGAAGGAGGCACCCTGAGGAAACCAACCAAGCACAAGGAGAACATGGAAACTCCATACACACAGACTGACGGCAGGAATAGTTATTATACTACACATGTCAATAAATAGTAAACCAACTATATTAAATGCATATTTTTTCTGAGTAGACTTTGACTAGCATCTTAAAGACCTTGTCACAGATTTGCCACAGATTTTACTCATTTTACTCCTCTCTCTCTCTCTCTCTCTCTCACTCATGTTTTGTCTCTGCAGATCCCAAAACAGCCTTGAAGATGTCTTATGTAAACCAGTAGGCTGTTGCATAATGTCTTACTTTCTTTAATAGCATACACAAAGGTTTTTCATAAAATTCATGTTTGAAAATGTAAAACTAAAAATATATATTTTTTCTGTTGACAGAGTTATGCATGAAAAAATAATAAAAAACATTTATGACTAGGTATAAATTAAAAATAGTACTGCATCTAGAGACACAAACAATAGGATGGAAATTGGTCCTTGATGGCTGGATTTGTGCACAGGGCTCTATAAGGATGCCTTGTCTAGTTGTCTATACTCAGCTGAAGGGTCCTAAATGGAACTTAAATGGGTTCTCCAAAAAGAACAAGGCAAAGACCATTTAAAGTGGAATGATTATGTAAAATACACTTTATAGATATTTTGATAGATCACTAGAAAGAGTGTGTGTGTGTGTGTGTGTGTGTGTGTGTGTGTGTGTGTGTGTGCATGTACAAGCAAAACATGTAAGTTAAAACAGTCTTTGCTTTTTTGTCCTTTTTCTGGGGTTTAAATAAGACAATTAGATTTTCCCCCTATTGTGACGTCATATAAGAAGATACCCTCTCCCGGCTTGTTGCTCACCTGCCCTTTTTCTTGAAGGGATGTGTCTCAGCCACTAGTGAAATAAATGGATTATCTAAGGAGTATTTCTCCCGGAGCATTAGCAGTCATACTTTCTGAGACCTATATTACATTCGGAAAACATAGGACCTTTAAGGTTTAACTTTTCAAGAATATATATATATATATATATATATATATATATATTGACTAGAATATTGACTACTTGGTCTCCTTGAAATAACCTTTTTGGTTATACTTAGACGTTTATTAACTACTAGCTTCCAATTTTGATTTATTTTTTAAATAATTACTCCACTGGTGGACACTTTTCTGGTTCACGACATATGCACAGTTAAATCAAACCGGATCCAGATGTCTCGATTGATGTCCATCTGTCAGATTGAAGACTAATGGCGGTGTAGAATGTCTGTTCCTGCCTTGAATAATGTTTGATGCATAACTGTGCAAGTCGTGGTAGCAATAACTGTCAAAAAAAAAAAAGATGATTATGAGAAAACACTGAAAAAAATGATAAAGCTTGACCGTTCCATTTCAGTCTAATGGTAGGTCATGTGAGGAGATAAAAGTTCCCATCTAGCAAGAGTTTTAATCTGATTTTAAATTGGATTCTGCAGGGCATCAGGATCAGAGGGCTGCACAGTGAGATCTTAAAATGCTTCAAGGATGGTTTGTTGTTCTTCCCCCATAATTCCGTCAGTAACACGGAACACTTCAGAAGCCAGAGTTACACTGCATTGAGCGATTCACAGGTGCAGTTCAATAAACTTTCATTTTGTCTTTCACTTTGTCTGCAGCTGAGGTTGTACTGTTGTTCCAGTGTTCATCTGTGCTGAAATAATTCTCTACATGTTCAATCCCATAAAGTCAGAATTGTGTGATGTTTTATAAATGGTTGTAGTTTTAAATAAATAAATATATAATAGCAGTCTATAGCAGTTTGGATAGAAGTTTGCATTTATTTTCTACATTCTAGAACAATACTAGATTTTTATTTATTTATTTATTTATTTATTTATTTATTTATTTATTATTTTAAACTATGAAATAGCACATATGGCATAAGGAATAATTAAGGAACAACAATAACAGCATCAGTCAGTTGTTATTTCAAGACAGAACGGTCAGCCTTTTTGGAACAGTTCTTGCAAGAACAGTATTGTCAAGTGCAAAACCCATCAAGCTCCATGATGAAACTGGCTCTCATGAAGACCTTCCCAGGAAAGCAAAACTAAAACTTAGCTCTGCTGCAGAGGAGAAGCTCATTTAGAGTCACCAGCCTCAGAAATCACCAATTAACAAACAACACCTCAGATTAGAGCCGTTATGAAGCTTTACAGATCATACAGTAAGTAGCAGATATACATGTCAATATCAACTGTTCAAATGAGATTATTGTATATTTTGGACGCCTTTTAGCATCGCTTTACAATGTAGAAAGAAATAAAGATCAGGAAATACAATGGAATTATAAAGTGTGTCTAAATTTTGAGTGGTTGTGTAATATGATACTGTATTTCACCAACTACTGTATAAGGCACTGGCTTATACAGTATAAGGCTTATCCATAGAGAGCAGTTTCGAATGAAAGGTGAATGTTCTGGAAAATGTATTTCCTTTAACAGCATATCCACAAGTCCACGTTATTCCTCTTACTGTATATACTGCAACAGCAATGGCCATTGGTGACTCAGTGGTAGGTGTCTAATTGGCAATATAGAAGACCAAGATTCAATTCCCAACCACTGGATGCAGTGCCAGTCTGGCATAAAACCTGTGCCAGAGAATGTGCAGATTGGATGATCTGCTGTGGTGAACACCTTGATAGGTGCGCCTGAAACAAATACTACAGCAATTTTCCGATAAAAAAACTTTTATTTATTAAAGAATTTAAAGAATGACATGTTACAATTTTTGTCGTTTGCAGTTACAATTAAAATCGTGGAATGTCCGGGGTACATGTCCATTCCTGTAAACTGTTAATTTCTCTGTTTAGTTCGCTCTCTACTTACATTAACATCCAAAGAATCATAAAGAATTCAGCTTATCATGATGACTTTTGTAGGCTGGAAAACTTAAAGAAACTTCACTTTTACAAAACAGCGACAACTTCCAAAAAAGGCAAATAAGAAAAAAACACTACTATATGGAAAAAAATTACATATTTTATATACATCACTTTATGTGAACCACCCTCCATCCTTCAAGTCCTTATAAATTAGCTGTTGAAATAGACATGCTAATGCATTGGATCGAACGTAGTTACATAAACCTCTAATTTGATTTGCAGCCGAATTAAAGTCTAAGCCGTACTGTTATAGAACATGAATTAAAACCCTCTGACCAGGAAGAACTGCAAACTCAACAGCGCTGTAGTATTAATACGAATTTATCCCTAATTCCCTTAACACAGTGCAACAAATTATACTGAATTACTTCACCATTTTCTACACCAACCTTTTGACAGTCTAATGATGACAAATACAGTATTTTCAAAAACGGAGCCATGAGGCTATTTGCTATAATAAAAGAATATTTCTGGAATCAAGCAGAGCGAATAAACTGTGACAAAACTCGTGCTGTCCTACAACAAAAGTGCCTCGCCGGAATAGTAAAAGCCTTGTGCATGAAATGAACCGAAAGCTCAGCTAATTCATCACTATTAGCTTAAAGCTAGCATGCGCGATGTTGGCGGTCATACATAAAGAAGCTGTGGACTTACGTGATGATGTGACAGCAAATCCTCCAGAGATTAAATAACCTTTAGACTCTTTGTGACTCGATAAATAGTCTTTCAACAAGAGTGTGTGTGTGTGTATATGTGTGATGGCCCAAAGCAGACAGGCCTTGAGTGCTACGCGGTTTTGGATAAATACAGATACAGTAACGCATCACCGCTTTGATTTACGTGAAACAATGAAACATGTTTTTTTTTTTTAAAAAAAAAAAAAGGTAATAAGAAGCGTTACATTATTTTATCCTAAAAGGAGAATAGGAGGACCTGAAAAAGCACAACATACAGTACTGTAGGCCAAAAACATTTGTCAAAACCACACCAGCAAAGAAGAAGAAAAAGTGTTTCCAAGTCAAAGAACCCCAACAATGACAGACAGGAACATAAACAAGATGGAATCCCACAGGCAAAGCGGGAATTTATGGCATAGCTGCCTTTCAGAAACCATTTGCAGAAGCCAAGGCCAAGCTAGAAAGTCTTACAGCCTCATGCACCGTGCAAAAAGCAGTGGAACCGTCTGAACTTAAACGTAAGCTCTTTGAATAGATTTTTCCTAGAAATCTGTGTTAATACTGTATGTGTGAACGGGGTTGACAGATAGGTAAGGGTTAAATTCATGAACTGCTTTTCATATAAAATGTCTTGAGTAGCCTCCCCAACCACCAGATTGAAATGTCACTGTCTGAACTTTTCTGGGGGAAAAAATCTAGAGAATGGACTGCAAAGTAGCTTTCCTTCTTCATCTTTAAAAAAGAAAAAAAAAATCCTTTTCTTGTTTCAATCCAATATCTGAATACACACAGTCAGCTGTGGTTAAAATATACACAATCCTGACTCAAGTCAAAATGCAAATCTTTTATATATAGACACTGTAAAAATCTTGAATCTTGTGAAAGCTAAAACTTCAAATTACCTAAATTTACATAAGATAAATATATCAATCTCTCTTTTTTAAGTTAAATAACCTAATTTATAGTGCTTTTTACAGAGGAACCAATGAATGTGGTAAAAAAATAAAAATAATAATAATTACCTTAAACTAATTCCTGTCAGCAATTCCCTAATCTCGTACACAGAACACAAACTAGCGTCCTGTACACGGGAATACCTAAAAGTCAAATCTATAGTATATGAATCAAAGAAAGGTTTTGCCTGTACATTGGCCAGAACTCACTCTTTCAATGATATTGTTACATTTCATACATTGGAGGACCAGTCTTTCTATCTGTCTGTCTGTCTGTCTGTCCGTCCAGTTTTACATGATGCTGTGAAAATCTGGCGGAACAGAATTAATGAAACTTTGTTAGTTGTAACTAGCGCATACAATGACATACAATGATCTGACAAAATCTTCAAGAAAAGAAGGCGTGACACAGCATTGCTTAAAAAAAAGAAAAGAAAAATAGAACCTTAAAACTGAACCTTCAAAGATGAACGGACAGATCATTGTATGTTTATTCTTCCCGCAGGAAGTTTAAAACCAGTTTGTCTCATACAATCTGAAAGCATGGCGCTAGTTACAACTATGATTTTTTTAAAAAAGGAGTTTTTTTTTTTTTTTTACAAAAAAGGAGGAATTGTACACGCTTGGAACTAGATCCCAAATAACTAACATCTAAATAATATTTCATATTAAATAAAAAATACATAAAAATATAAATTAAAAATGCAGCATAGTTTACAAACATTTTTGTTGACTCTGTTTTCATTATTGTAATGGAATTATTGTATTTTTTTTAAATATGGAATTGCATTTTTCGTACTAAAAAACCCCTATATTTTTAATAATGTGAACAAGAAAATTGGACAACACATACACAATCCATTAATTTAAACGACATTTTGTGTGTTTCAAGATTGGCCATTTTGAAAAATGGCAGTCATCTTGAATTTCTTGAATACTCCGCTATCCGTTCAAGCTAGTTAAACACCTGTTGAGACAAACTAGCTAAACATCATAGAACTAGATGTCACATGTGTAATCGCTTTACGAGAGCTAATGTATAAATGTTAGACGCTAACAGTTTGATGTCAAACTGCTAATGTATGATAGCTAATGCCACAGGCTAAATGGGAAGCAAGCACTGTTGCCAACATAGCTTAAAAGCTAATATCTATATGTCATTTTCCTAAAAGGTATATCCTAGCTAATGTCTGAGAGCTTAACACAGAAAAAATATATATATAATACACACTAGCATGAATGCTAACAGCAGGCTTTCTGGATTTAAATATGATTAAAATATTGAATCAGTATTAATATATGATTTATTAGCTTACCACTTAATAGCTATATGTCAATTTCCTAATAGGTAGCTAATGTCTCATACACACTAGCATGAATGCTAACAGCAGGCTTTGAGAATGTAAATATAATTAAACTCGTTGCCATATTTCTAGCAATAAATATCAGGTCAATCAGCTCAGTGATGGAGAATTCTTGTCATGACTTCACGGTTTTGCTGGTTTGATTCTATTTCATACTGTATGTGTTCATGCAAAAGTGTTTAGCAATACGAAAATATTTGGAAACAAGACAGATATTTGGACTTTCCTAAAAGCAAATGTTAATTAACGTTAATGTATACTGTATGCCTAGTTTCTGCTTCTGTACTATACATGTAATGATATACAATACACTCACTGGCCACTTGCCAGCGGGCAGAGGAGAATGGTCAGATTGGTTCGAGCTGATGGAAATGCAACAGTAACTCAATTAGCATCTTGTTACGCTACATCCGAGTTATGCCAAATAGCATCTCTGAACACACAACATTTCAAGTATTGTGTCCATCCTTGTATGATCACAATATAACACGCCATGTCAGAATGCTAAGGTCATCTCAGAATGGTCTCTTGAAAATGCCAACAAGTTCAATGAACACAAATTGCCTCCAACGTCACCAGATCTTAATTCAATAGAACTTGCAGCATCTTGCATCTGCATGATGCTGTCATTTCATTATGAACCAAAATCACTAAAGAATGTTTCCAGCACCTTGTTGAATCTATGCCATGAAGAATTAAGTCAGTTCTGAAGACAAAATGGGTCCAACACAGAAGTAGACCTAATGGAATGGCCAATGAGTTTACATTCATAAAGTGGCCCAGTAAGGTTGTGGACCACCAAACACCAATAAAACAGCTGTACATGTGGACGTAACTGATAGAAAAGAGGACAAGTGGGTCCCCTGTCTGTATATATTACAGTCAAAGCTAGGTAGTTCAGAAAACATATTACATCATCAGTGTTTTCTCTTTCTTTGTAGACAACACCCACTCCTGAGAACGCAAACAGACTCTCAAGAAATCAAGCACTTTGCTTTGCTTTTATAAAAAAAAAAAAAAAAAAACAGTGTGTAGGAGTGTTTTGTCTGCTTTATCTCAGTCAGGCTTGACATTTTATGGTTGAAGGGATGGTAAGTGCTTCTATGGTATGCAAAGCCAAACATAAAACATGTGGGAATTAACTTCAACATCTGGTCACAGCTTCCCTCTCTACTATACAGTTCATATGCATGTGGTATATTTAATATGTAAATTATTTTAATACTGAACGGAATACAATACAGTATACATATGAAGCATTTCATTAAGCCCTGATAAATAAGTCAAATCTGATGCTAGGAGGTCTTGAGTTAATAAAGTATTGTTCTAATGAATAAAGACACCTGACCCAATGAGAAGAACAAGTGGTTATTGCAAGGTCCATTTTTCCCAGCTCATACTGTCAAAGGACATCTATCAGGGCTTTAAATGTGCGATGGAGACCTTGCAGGAGTCGATGGCATTCATACGTTCACAGTCACTTATCTAAAATCATTATTCGTGAAGGTTTGGAAAGGTCAGCACTCAAGTGAAAGAAAGCAAATCTTTTTTGTCCATGTGCTGGATAACACTGAGGATCAAGATAAAAGCCTGAGCATATGTTCAGTGGGACAGATGGATGGAATTTCTTGAAATATCAAACCTTTGTGAAAATACCATGGGCAAGATTAAAGTTACACTTGAAATCAAGATGACTGCAGATTAAATATAAGTAGAGACATGGTTTTGAATCCTATACTTGGCTAAACGTGAAACTAGACTTACATCAGTTAATTAGTTTTTCTTCACCATAACTCAGCAGAATACCTATTGTTATATGGTGTTGTCATATAGTTATAATCAGGGTGCGGTCTTATCCATCGAAAAAATGCTAAATTACACCAATATGGCTCTTGAAAGTTAGAATTACTTTAACAAAATGACATTATGATAAACAAAATTTAAGTACATTTGTTTCTATTAATTTAATAAATACAATGGTCACCATTGGCCTCCACGGTCCCTAGTTGGACTACAGAGGTTCCTTGATGGATGAATTTATATTTTAAGCTTATAACCACATTCAGAAAGCCTCATCAGAGAACAAGAAGAACGTAACAACTTCTTAAACAAAACCCAAAGCATCGTGCATCGTTTGAGACTTTTAATGTTATCCCTCTGTTAATTTTTTTTTCTAAAATATTACTGTCATCTGTATTTATGGCAAAAGCATTGCTAGTGAGGCAAAGGAAAAGTATCGATTTGGAAGTGAAAGAAAAGGTTATTAAACAACACAAAGTCGGAGGATTAGTAACGCTGCACCAGTACATTGCACCTACTATATACCATGGTATCCATAGTATCTATAGATCTGATCAGTTGTAACATTATGACCACCTGCCTAATTTTGAGTAGCCCCCTATTTTGGAACACACTCATTGTTTCTTCCTATCACAACCAACATTAACCTTTTCAGCAATTTTGAGATACAGTCTCCTGGACCGGAATACATTGGCCACTCCCCATGTTCATCAATGAGCCATATGAGTCAGTAGTTGACCCTGTCTCTGGTTCACCATTTTTAGTTCCTTGGACCACTTTTGGTATGTCCTGACCACTGCAGACCGGGAACATCCTACAAGAGCTATCATTTTGGAGTTGCTCTGACCCAGTAGTCTAGCTGTCACAATTTGACCCTTATCAAAGTCACTCGAATCCTTATGTTTCCAACATATCAATACACTTCAGGGACAAAATGTTCAATGGCTGCCTAACATATCCCTTGTGCCATTGTAAATGAGGTATTATAACTGTAGATACTTTGACAAAGTGGGTCATTTGGGAACACCCGACGCATTGTAGAGCACTCTACGAGCAATCCAGAAACAACAATCAGAATCAACACGTTTTAGGATTGTGAAGGAAACCAGGAAACCAAAGCACGGGGAGAAAATGAACACACAAGTACTGTGATTTAAAACATCATCTGACAGTAGTTATTTGTTCCACTCATGCAGGTCTCACGTGCTTGTCGTTCATATGGCAACACTGGCAGTGAAATTGTGGTCTATTTCGAAGAGATGAGGACTAGTCGGGGAGGCCGCCCACCAGGAGTCATTCGTAAGGTTGTTCCAAATATTTACTTTAAAAGCCCTATTTAAACAGCTTTAAAAAAAAAATGCAGCTCTGCATGCACTCTATCACTCAGCACAGAATTCACTGTGTGCCACTGCTAGCATTGTATTATTATTTATCTTTAATGATCTTTAATGGCCAGCAGAAATGACTATATTCCTAAGGGTACAAGAAGTGGGTTTCAAATATTATAATCTCCACTAAATATAAAGTGAAATTTAAAATGTACTTACCTTTATATTTAAAATTTATTAAAGCACGTTAAAACAAAACCAAACAGAAGAGAAAAAAATCAAGCATCAAGCATCATACTGTGCACTTACTGTAACTGTGGATTGGACCACATCTATTTTAAAACATGTTTACACTACAAAGTACATTTTATTCTTTTCTTTCTCTCATCTTTCTGCTTTCTTGGCTAGTCTTTGCAGCACCAACATCTTAATTACTGGCTGTAAGCCAACCGTCACAATTATCTACATGATTTATTTTAGTTTTATGTTGCTATATGTTTTATTTTATTATTGATAGTATTATTATTTAATAATTTTCTAAGAATCTATATTCCATATTAACCGGCATATTATAGCTGCAGTCTTTAATTGTTTGTTAGCTTTGTGGAAGTTAAATTTTTCTTTTCTTTTTTTTTATTGAACCAAATGGCAAGGGGAAATTTGCTTAGTCTATTTCCATTTGTTTAGACCTTTTATATCAAGCCGTATTTAGTAAAACTGGTTAGTTTTTGCACAATGGCCAATAAAGTGCAGTAGGTTAAATGCATAAAATCTTTGGCAAAAAATCGGTTTATATAAATACCATATCTTCTTGATCTTCTTGATTAATAAACGTTAGGCGCTCTGGTTCCTCCAGGTTCTGATAGAAAATGATGCATTTCTCCATTATAAGCCTGAGCTGCTGGTGAAGTTATTTCTAGGGGAAGTACTGTATCCTTATTTAAAATTTTCTAAAAATATGTTTTCAACAGATATATCTTATAACTATATCTTAGGGACTGAAAATGATACAGTAATAAACTTGATATTGAAACGGAGCTTATTGAAGCAGGAATCTGTAAATATGCATAACTCTCATCATTCTAAATGTAACGTAATGCCTGATTACGTGAATGAAAATATAATATGCAGGATATGTACATACACAATCAGAATTTCTTCATTTGCATGCACTCATAGTCACTGTTTCGGTTTCACTAAAAAACTTTTGTGTATAATCTTTTTGCGCAGGATTTTTATCCTTTATGGAAAGATTTGTGTTTACATCAAGGCTGAGTTTCTGCTGAATCAGAGGACATGGATTACTTGATAATAGTGTAATAAATTATCAAGGTTACCGTCAGCGATATAAAGATTTGCCCAGGCAGTTACGTAGACTTTAAACAAAAGTCTGTCTAACTGTACATTTACAGTATATATTATTCTACACCGTATTGATTTGAGGAGCAGTTTGGCTCATTTACATTCCTGACAGTGCAGGTTTATTATCATTTACATCATGATGTGCAGAAATGTGTGATGTCTTTGAAACCAATTTCTTTTATTGAAAAATCGTTTAAAAAAAATGAAGATTTAGATATTTAAAGATCCATTTATTGGACTATTTCTTTAGCATGCTTTATGATTGTCTTTAAACAGAGCTCAGATTTTTAAATTCCTGCAACTCGCTTTATTTCACTCCACCTCCAAATATTTAATCAAAAATCAACTGTTCCAGTGTCCATGTAAATAAGCTACTGCTGAACCACGCCCGTCCAGAGAGCAGCAGAGTCACGCAACAAACTTAGGGGATGGTCTCTTCTGATATGAGATCACATCAGGGGAAAATGTTTAATACTTTAAAACCCTAGCCAATTCAAACATAAACAAAGGACAAAAAGAAAGGATTTTTTGGACATGCACACTGGAGATCCATCTGAATGTCTAAAAATGACTAAAAAGTGACTTTTCCATAATAGGTCATAGAGGGTAGAACATTTACTGATATGTACATTTTGGTCAAGGAAATAATATAACTGAAATAATAATAATACACATAGCACTTCTGAACACAAAAGAGGAACCAACTTGAAATGCAATATTAATAATATTAATACAATGCCTGTTTAAAAACAAATAAATAATTAAATACATACAAAAGATTTATA
>QMIH01000537.1:29821-41472 GCA_003987875.1 Clarias batrachus
AAGTTATTTTGAGCTACACACTGAGAAATTTCATACCAATGTGACCAATTTATAAACTCATTCTATGACTGGTCAATTAAGTTAAATTAAATACTATTTATAATGACTCTAAGTAGTTTCTGATCAGAGAGTCCGTTGTTGTAATGTAAATATAAATAAATAAATAAGTTTGAAAGGTTTTTATTATTATTATTGTTTTTGTTATTATTATTATTATTATTATTAGCTGCCATTCAAGAGAATTTGATTATTGATTATAGAAAGATGTTGACAAATCTTCAAAGGCTCAAGTGTTAATTAAGCAATAACACACAAGCTGTAGTGCTGTAGTACTGAATATCCGCATGGTGATAAAATTTCTTGACAGCAAAGGCGTAAAACCCTTTGACATTCACAGAACAGTACGGTGATGAGACCCTTAGCCGCAGTAAAACAGTTGAATGGTGCGAATGTTTTAAAGGAAAATGTACGTTCGTTTACGACCGAGGTGCCTCGGAGCCCACTGCAGTCGTTCCCGTGAACATTCAGCAGGTTGAACGATCTCGGGGGAAGAAAGTAGCCTGGCTTGATCACCGAAG
Source organism: Clarias batrachus (assembly GCA_003987875.1). Classification (NCBI taxonomy): domain Eukaryota; kingdom Metazoa; phylum Chordata; class Actinopteri; order Siluriformes; family Clariidae; genus Clarias; species Clarias batrachus. The sequence continues at coordinate 30,400 of QMIH01000537.1, forward strand.
GCATTCTGTATTTACAGGACCATGCATGAACGGCTTCACACTGCCCACCGCATCACTTGCACATTAAACAAACTCAGCTGGGAGTTATTGCCACATCCCCATAAAGTCCCGACCTTGCGCCAAGCCATTTCCACATATTTTGGCCATTAAAACAATTCCTGGGAGGTCGAAGTTTCAGATATAAAGCAGGCAGTCCGATCATGGCTTCAGCGTACAGATTACATGTTCTACCGTGATCGTATCCAGACACTAAGATAAGTGTATTAGTGTATCAGGATTAAGAGTAGCTGTTGTATAATGTCACTTAAATACTGTCAATTTGTACCTAAAGGCTGTTGTAATAATAAAGACTGCCTAGTCTGCTTGTCTTTTCTTGTTGCATCCTGTAATGATTTATAACCGTCCTCTCCAGCAGGAAGTGATCGCGTTCCATTATGACTCGGGATTCTTTCAGGGTTTCATCCTAATATCATATTTCCTTACTTCTGTCTCCCTGATTTGATCATTAGGAATCTAAACCTGCATCCACGTTTTTTTTTTACATCCACATCTCTGTAAATTTGCCTTGTTTCTATTGCACTAAGAACATAGACAAGCGGGCATCAAAAAGTTTCGAGACTATCAGCACAAGGGTGCATGAGCAGTTACAGAGCACCGACCTTCATAAGTCCTTCATAAGTCCAAAAGATCTCGTCCTGTGCACATCGGGAGCTGTTAAACTGGTCCTATTAAAACCATGTACATTACCAAGGCTTCTATTTCATCATGAACAGCAAGTTAGAACAAAGAGCAAACGGGAACTTCCATGTGAAACTGGGCAAATCTGACACAGAGACGTTTAACATGATTCGGCAAGTTTACAGCGATGCTGCAGCGAGTCTTTCGAGGCGTTTTCAGTGCCACGTGCGCTTCAAGAGTGGAAGATGACGTGAGATCAGGAAGACCTTCGACGAACTCAACCCCTGAAAATGTCAAAACCATTCGGCGACATGTGCATGATGAACTTTAGAGAATAATCCACAACCATTGTCAGTGTGTCATACGGAACAGTCCAGACAATCCTCATGCGTGATTTGATCATGAGCCGTGTTGCTGCCAAATTCGCCCCTCTCCCGGGTGCTGACCCAGGAGCAGAAGGAACATCACGTCGAAGTCTGCCAAGAACTCCATCAGCGCATGCAGTGGATGACCCGTCTTTCATGTCGACGAATCTTGTGTGTATGGGTACGACCCTGAGACGAAGCAACAGTCTTCACAGCTGAAGAGCCCATCATCTCTATGACCGGAAAAGGCGAGGCAGGTCTGAAGCTCAACCAATTGACATCATTGTGCATCGAGAAATCGTTCCCAGGGGCCATTTGGGATATAGGCATGGTGTCATCAAGTCTTTTTTTACCAGACAACAAAAAATCTGCTGTTTCGGGTAATTTTAGCCATTTTAGACAATTTTGGAATCAGTTTAAAATGGCTTGGCTAAGATTTTTGCATGTACAGGAGTCGATGCCATTGAAGCCATTGTCTACTTTGACTGATTTTTACGTTATACGTACTTTATTTTATGAACAATAGAAATATTTGGTATAATGTACAATTTTTTTTTTCTAAATGTAGATTTTAGAGCATAAATTCCAACCAGCCTGAGCTACACATATCCTCCCTTCTTCCATGTGGAGGTTGACGAGTAAATGAAGCCTAAATGACCTCTTGCGGTTCTCCATTGGCGTGGACAAATTGAAGCCGTAAGCGTTTCTTTTTCCTGTGTGGCTGTGACCGGGGGCTACAGATACTCATCTCTTTCTCTCTCTCTCTCTCTCTCTCTCTCTCTGCCTTTATCTTTCTCCACAGTCCTTATCTATCTGTGGACTCTGTACTGCTTGGGAGATTGATGTATTTATGGAAAGATGCGGAAGGAGGAGATCAGAAGGAGTCCTTTTCTCTCCAGCTGAACAAAAGGAAAAAATGAAAAAGTTAGGAGAGGACAACGAAAGAGCGTTTTTGTAGAGGCAATCTCAAAAAAAACGGTGAAGAGATCATAACGTTGTTTACTGTCAGAACATCAAGGACCTCTCCGTACTTAGACAACAATTACTGAGAAAGAGGCCGCATGTGATTTTGCAGAACTGGGAGTGCTGAAGTGAGCAGCTCAAACCAGAAGTCTCTGTCTCTATGCTTGTTAACAAGCACGGTTTTTATGGAGGATTCTAAAAAAAAAAAAAGTAATAAAAAAAAAAGACAATTTCCACTACAGAATGATTTCTGTCATATTGCAACTTATCATCAGCATCAGTGTCGTTCTTTAAGCAGTGCACAAATGAGATGCAGTATTTATTCTTTAGACATCCTCAAGTTCTTGGTAGTTCTGAAAACTTTCTTTTTTCCTCCCAAAAAAAACTCAACTGTCCATCTCTCAAAGCGAATATACATTACAAATGCATTCATCTTTCATTGTCTATCCCGCTTATCCTGTACAGAGTCTCAGGGGGCCTGAAGTCTAGGCCAGGAGATTTGGGTACCAAGGCGGGGTACACCCTAGACGGGGTGCCATTCCATCGCAGTGCACGCACACACCCAGACTAGGGTCAATTTGGGAACGCCAATTAAACTAATCTTTGGATTGTGGGAGGAAACCTGAGTCTCCGGAGAAAACCAACCAAGCACACAGAAGATATACAAACTCCACGCGCAGAGACTCCAACCCTCCAAGAATTGAACCCTCGACCCAAGAGGTGCAAGACAACAGTGCTAACCACTAAGACACCACGACACCAATGGGTTAATTACATTTCCATGTATTACTGATTGCTTAACAGCTTGTATGATTCTTTTTTATTTCAAGTCAAAAATAGAGTTTAGTTACAGGAGACATGGGAGTGCAAAACTACGAAAGGAGCAAACTACAAGTCACAAGAGTCAACAAACTGGGGAGGAGAGAAAGATTTTTTTTTTTTTTAAAGAAGGTACAGTATGGCTGGTCCAGCAGTTGAAACACGGATACACTTTTAGCTTCCTTCATTTTCAGCCAAAAAGGCAAATGCAGTGTTGGAATTGAATCAAAAGCCGAAGGCCTTGGCATAGGCTTAGTGATTTAAACTCCTAGAAGCTGTAAATAAATCCAAACTTGCATTTATCACTATTGTAATTATATCATTGTTTTTCTAGGATGACTGGATGTACTGAATAATTCATACTAGCTACTAACAAAGTTTTCTTTAACATGAATCATGAGACAAAAATGAAATCTTATATTAGAATTGGGGTTAAATATATGAGTAATGCAGTAAAAAGTGCAAAAATAATATTTGCAGGAATTTTGTGGACCAGTATAAAATATTGGATAAAACAAAAATAAAAAATAGCTTGCCGGCAAAAAAAAAAAAAAAAAAAAATTGAGAAACAACTTTTTCAAATGATGCTAGAAGCTTAGCAAGTTGATGGAGAATATTTTGTGCATACTTTCTTAGAGTCCCAAGAGTTTTAAAAAGCACTGATGCAAAAATATTGTCAAAACAGTTTGGGTTGAGTGTGAATTTTGCGTAATTTTTCAAAAAGCTACAAATCCGTCTCCCATAGTTTTGTCTCAAAGGATAAATCAGCCCACAGTTGTGTTTGTGGTTGCAATTTAGTGTCAAAAATGGTTGAGGTTTTTATAGAAAAATATAGCAAACTCCGGCTTTGATTGTGATATTTGAGTGAAACAGAAAGAAGTGGCAGAAAACTACATCAAAAGAAAAAATGACAAAGATTGCTGGAGATCATGAGAAACGTTACAAGCAATCCAAAAAAAATTCAGTTTAAAGCATCAACAGCCTCGTCCTTTACCTGTTTTAGTTTTAAGTCGGTACATGAGGACAGCTTGCTATTATAGTACGGGTATATGACGTCCATTCATGCATTAACTAACTCAATAGTAAATGCAACAGCTTTCCACACACGTTATGGCTCTTGTACACAAATCACTTGCGCATATTTTATGTTTTGTACCATTACTACTTCTTCACCACAGTGCTTACACTCATCTCACATACAGTATAGTGTTGTTAAATATATAGAATGGTTTTCAAACAACATCCATATCTGATTTACAGAACATAGTGTGGTCATGACACAAGCAATACACAACTCATTTTTTACTGCTGGACAGTATAAATGTCCTTTTCTTGGCTTAAACATTCTCCAAAAACCCTCTGAACACATTCAAACCACTGACAGCAGCCTCTGCATTGTGCTGGAACTTTGCTTCTTTGAGAAGCAATGCAACTGAAAATCTGGCATCTAAGGAATTGTGTTGTGCTTCGCTCAAAATATTGGGGTTTAAAGCTTCTAGGCTTTAAATAATTTGCCATATTGAATAAAAATCCAGAAATGGCATTTATCATGTTTTTGGTCATACTGTTGATATGGACAGTATTCAGGTAAACTATTAACAGTAGAATAATGCTTTTTGGACAAATACTGACAGAAAATATCTGTTTTTTTAATGCAATTATTTTTTATATTGAATGTAAAAAAAAACATTGACGGTTTAAAAAAAATGACACTCATGTTAGGGGGAAAGTTATTACTATTGTAGAGATTTTCTCCTTGTTTAGTGCAATGATTGTTTTGTGCTGATTCTGATAGACTACTGATGTCATATGAGGACAAAAGTAAAAAAGGAAAATGAGTGGTCTATTGTTAGATTTGAAACCATCTTGGGTCTAAAGTAAAATAAAATATATATTGCTATATATAAGGGAAAATGGCAAAGGAGGCAGAGCTTTGAGCCATGCTGTATATTTAAAAATATTGCAGTAAAAAGTATTTAGTATTTTGAGTAATTGAATACTGAGAGTTTTGGGGAAAAGTAGACATAATAATAGTCATGCTAGCCCGATTGCGTGTCATTAAGTGAATGCACGCAGAAGAAAGTAGATACTGTAGCACTTTTTATTAACTGTGTTACTCGGCCCTGTGACTCAGCATTAATGGCATCAAAAAGCATTTGCTTGGCTTTTTTAAATGTTTATGTTTGACACAATTTTCACTCACTCACTCATTGTCTATATCGTTTTATCCTGTATACAGGGTCAGGGGAGGCCTGGAGCCTATCCGAGGAGACGTGGGGCACTGGACAGGGGGCCTATCTTTTGCAGGGCACACACACACACACACACACACACACACACATACACTCATTCACACACTACGGACAATTTGGGAACACCAATTAGACTAATCTGCGTGTCTTTGGACTGTGGGAGGAAACCACCAGGCACGGGGAGAACATGCAAACTCCATGCACACAGAGACGGGAATTGAACCCACAACCTTGAGGTGCAAAGCGACAGCGCTAACCACTAAGCCACCTTTATATATGCCTTTATACATATTTTAACTACATTTAAAGGACATACTTTTTATGGGTTTCAATTCTATTTTGTCTCGTGTCGTAGAGTTTCTGTCTAGAGTCTTTATAATAAAATGTCAGCCGTTTTATGACACCCCAAACACATAAATGGGTTATGAATACCTGCATTTATATGGTGTGGTCTTCGAGGCAGGCATAAACAGGCATACAGTATTTTCCCATAATGCAGTACAAGTATAAATCAGTTTTACCATAGAAATCTATATTTTAAAAAATGAGTTTTAATATTCATAAGGTTGAAAAAGGTGCAACTGCATTGCCTTTAACATAACTCGAGATTACATTTGTTTAGCTTGTTGTTTTTGCCCATAAATCTACTATCTAATGTGACCAACCACAGCAACTATTGCATCTGCCAGTCGATTAGTTAAAGTTTGACAACATAAATAAACAATGATGTTTAAAGAATGGAAATGACAAGCCTCCTTCTGCCAATGCCGGCGTTCTATAATTTTTGACCTAGCATGCCAGAATTTCCTACCAGTAGCAAAATTTTATAATTATATCAGTCTGTGCTAATTTCTCAATATATCATACCTATAGTTTTAAATGGTTGTAGCACAGGAAAAAAAAATATTATAGTATTATTAGAGGAGATGTTTCCTGACATACAGGCAGCGCTTTGTGAAATGTTTTTACATTATCTGAAGATAATACCGTTTTAACACTGGTAGCAATTTTTGATACAATTATTTTAACGCTATCTGTCAATCTACTAGTCGACTGTTATATTAACCATGCAATTAATATAAAATGTGGAATAAAAGACACAAACAAGTAAACAAACAAACAAAAAAACTCCTTCCATGATGAAACATATTGAGATGTTGCATGGATGTATGGGCGGGGCAAGAATGCAGCAATATGTGATGTAGTTTTGGTCTGCAATTGGTAGGACAAATTTATAAAACACTGGCAAAAAACATTGAACACAAAGTGAGAGGGGAAAAAAACCCATAAAACTGTGTTGACAGTATTTTTTTTTTTTTTTTTTGGCTAGGCAAGTAATGATGTGATTTTATAGTGTTTATAATATTCAACTTTTTTTTAATTGAAATGCAAGATGCATGGTGTCTGGTGTTAAAAATCTTCCATCATTTTATGCTTTTAATTGCGATTAATAAACACAACTTCAAGGTATGACTTCAAGCTATGTTGAGTCCTTTCATACTATTCTATAACAATGACTTTCAGCATCAATTCCTTTTTCTTTTTTTCTAAAAAATATTCTTAATATTTTTTTCACCAATATGTTGTGGTCCGTTGTACCTCTTTTTTATACCACTACATATTATATAATGTACATATAATCATTTAGACAAAAATGTTTCAGTCTCTCAAATCACCTTCAATTTAGTGATCATGAATAGAATAAAATAAAATAAAAAATAGTAGAAGAGGTCAATTTCACCAAAAATAATTTAGGAGGAAATTAAATCATAAGCAAATCTGAGCGCTTTAGAAGCCTTGAGAAATTTCATGTTCATCCAAGCAAAAGAAAATGGAAGGAACTAGATTTGTTGCTTGTCATTCACCACATTATTTTAACTCAAAATAAACTCTCGAGTGTCATCCGACTTTTGCCCAACCAAAAAAGTTTAAATCAACGTTGCCATATAGAGCCACCATTTCAGCTCCTAGACCAAAGTTAAGCATTTAAATCATGTTTCAGCTTGATTCTGTCTAACACTGCATCTCAACAAAGTGGACTTGGCATGACTGAGATTCTGCTCTGTGTTTGTAAGTGAGAGATTATGGATTTCTTTTTTCTTTTTTTTAACCGTGTGGCTCGGAGCATGTGTTATGGCAGCATTATGAGCTTGCTTGGTGAATTCTGTAGAAGAATGTGCATTGCAATTCAGAATTAATTAAAAAGGGATAAACAGGATGGTTTGTTTGTGAATACTGGAGACAGCTTGCTGAAAATATTGTTTAGATGATCTACTGTTCAGCGCTGAGGGTAGGAGCATAACACGATACTCATGTTCACGAGATCTGCTTTCTCCTTAGGCTAAAGTTGTAATGTATTTACCAAACCAGTGTCTTCTTTTATATTGTGATTATTGGGTTTAAGTCCTAACGGATCATGCACAAGAATGAACATTGACTGCACAGTCAGCAGCTGGCCACTGGCCATCTTTTTTTTCTTTCTTCATTTATTTTTTTTGCTTCAGTTAAAAAAAAAAAAAAAGACATTCTTCGTCTGTTATTTCTCTCCAAAATACTTTGGATATTAGCTCTCATTGGTTTGCCAGCTGCTTCTCTGGCTCGCTCTTGGAACCGCATAAGAGGGGGGAAAGTTCTCAAGGATGAATAAAGTAAACTTTTTTTTCTCTCTTCTTCTTCTTCTTCTTCTTCTCTGATTCCCATGCTGTCCTTCCAATAGCTCAAACTCTTTCAGGTCTAGGTTATACTAACAACTCTCCATTGGACTCCACGGAGCGGAGCAGAAAACCGTGTCAGCAAAACTTCATCAGCAGCGTTTCATCTCAGGATGAAAAAACAAGGCAGAATGAAGTAATGCTGTTTTGCTCCTTTTAATCATCATAAAGAAGAAAGGGTTTTCATCAAACTCCCTGAGGTGACAAAGTTAAAAAGTGAATATAAGTGTTTGTTAGGTGGCTGTGATATAAAAAAGTCTCTTCCTTCTGGCTGTTTCTGTGTTGTGTTCCTAACCGTACCCTCTGTACGCCTGGTTTTATCCAGTGTTTAGCCTTCGTTAGAGAAGGATGTGCATGTGAAAGCTTTAACTCATCAAGGACACTGAATTTTCTAGTAAATCTGAGGTTTCTGTCCAAAAACGTAGATCGATTTTACAGTACCGAAATAACTCTCGTAGATGAGCATTAGCGACTCTGAAGCCAAACCAACACGGCGATATTTATATCCGTTGCCACTACTCCTTAACTGTTAAACACTTATGGATTTTCTCAAACTTTTTTTTTAGCTGAGCAATCGCACGGCCGTGTATGCAGGAGTGGAGCAGGACAAGTCAAGGCAAAATTGGGGTTTTGAACAGTTAGCTCCCTAGCTCCTGTACAGTGCACTAACATGAAGCCTAACGTTAGCGTATAATGCTATGCGGAAACACACCAGCCTCGCGTATGTAACGCTAAGTCTAAAATTACATGTAAGCTAACTGAATATATATATATACTGTATATACAGTACTGTGCAAAAGTCATAGGTGCCATATTATCTGTAGTACAAATTTTGTCATATAAGTTTATTATGCCTGCATTATTATGTACAAGACCATACAGTACCCTACAAAGATACACTACAATTAATGAATAAATAGCATTACAGAAGAATATTTGCATGCCTGTAAAGAAAGCGACATATTACATGACAGACCAGTTTTCAGACGGGGGAAAAAAAAATCAATAATGTAGACTCCTGGGTTTTGCATGAAAATAGAAAGCAGCGAGTGTGACGAAGTTACCAAAAGAACTCATATTCTCCAGCACGCTCAGTAAAACCTCACAGCTGTTTTACTTACAGTACTGTGCAAAAGTCTTGGGAACATCCAAACAAAAGCCACATGCAAAACATTTCTACATTAAAAGAAACTTCTATAAAAAGTAATAACAGTCAAGATTTTGGTGTGGAAACTCTTTGCTTGAACATAAGCGGTAGTCTTCGATACAGATGTGTGCAGTATTCTAAATAAAACAGCTGTTAGGTTTTACTGAGCATGCTGGAGAACATGAGTTCTTTTGGTAACTTCGTGTTTTCAAGTACAAAATGTTGCTTTAAGAAGAAGAGGTTGGGCCAAAAATACAAAATGAATTCATTCAACATTTATCTAGTTGCAATAAATGAACACCTTCTAACCTATCAGAATCAGAAATCCTAGAAAGGTCTGGCAGAACATGAATGGAAGAAAATGATCAGGAATGATCAAGCCGGATTGAGGACGTGTTCGAGAATAAAGACGTTAGCTAAACAATTTGGTATGTGCAGTTTAGAGAATGTTCCTTCATTAGCACATAGCAAAAATATTCGAACATTATCTTTTAACCATCGGATGAAGTTCATCGGTTTGCATTTCTATTTCGGGAATGCAATATAAATATTTTCTAATCGCATGCATATTTTCTCCGACGCATTCCCTTTAAAACTTGCTCTTTTATACCAGCAGTCAGATCCTTTACAGATCTTACAGTCAGAGTTGTAACTTCATTATAGTGTCTTCTTGCTTTGTTGTAGACTACTGTATGTCCACATATCACTCATTTTCCACTTAGGATTGTATTTTCATTAGTCTTTTAGGAAAACGTCCAAACTTTGTTAAAGTCTAGTCTGCCGGGAATAGAATTGAGGACCCCTGCAATAAATCATGATTTCCTGACTTTGTTTCCAGAATCCAATTCTTCTATAGTTTAGTTTCTAACCAACATGTCGACCTTGATTAACCTTCAAGAGGTGCAAGTCAGGAATGGGTGCTGTGCTGAAGGCTGCAAGAGAATGGCCATGAAATCCAGGGAATATCGAGACAAAAACCTGATTCAGAAAGCATGAGTAATTCTGCGACTATATGAACCTGCACAAATACATGCTCCTTATTTACCAGACTTTTATACGGGCTATACAGAAGGTAATGCAAAGGTGGGCATAACTCTTTTATGAAATGAATTAGGTTGTTCAGACAGAGTTACTCTTTCTCTATAGAACGGTAATTCTCAACATAGTCTCCATCACAAATTATGCATTTGCACAATCGTCTAACACAACACATGATTCCGCTTTGGAAATTCCCATTGTCGCAGTTGATGGTCTCTCGCTGTGTGGTTGGTCTTTCCCATTTCTTAAATTTCTTTCAATCTGTGCACATTGCTCTTGTCAATGGTGTCATCTCCTTAAACCCTCAGAAGCAGCGCTGTGGGAGACCATCAACTGCGACAAAGGGGAGTTTTTTAAAAAAGGATTCTTGCTTTTAAAAGCCTATGTCAGTTAATAAAAAGGTTATGCTCACCTTTGCATTAATTTCCGTACAGCCCTCGCATTTTGACACAAGACTGATGTCTGTGATCGTCTCTTTTATTGATCCAGCGACACGATTATTGTACTTCATTCGCTTGTAAATTCCTCCAGAAACCAATTCAATTTGTTTCAACTGCTTTATGACTAAGACGAATCAGTCCATTGACATTGTTTAAGGCAGATTCAATACGCACCAGGCGAATCCGGAACTCTTTGCCGACAGAAAAGTGCTGGGACGCATCAGAGACTTGTTATGGACATGCGTCATGCATACCAGTTTACATCCAGTTAGGTGTACACTGGAAAGTTGTACAAGACCAGACACTCACTCTCTCACTCATCGTCTATACCGCTTTATCCTGTACACAGTGTCAGAGGGGCCTAGAGCCTATCCCCGGAGACTTAGGGGCATGAAGTGGGGTAGACCCTGGATAATGGGTGTGCCAAACCATTGCAGGGCACAGACGCATACACATAGTCAGTCACACATTACTGACATTACAGTTCCTTTGGACTGTGGGAGGAAACTGGAGTACCTGAAGGAAACTCATCAAGCACAAGGAGAACATGTAAACTACATGCACACAGACTCCAAGTGGGAATCGAACCCAGACCCTGGAAGTACAAGGTGACAGTGCTATCCACTAAGCTCCCATTCTGCCATATATACAGTATATATA
>QMIH01000537.1:46017-69706 GCA_003987875.1 Clarias batrachus
AGATAAGATAAAACTAAGATAAGATAAGATAAAACTAAGATAAGATTAGATAAGATAAAACTAAGATAAGATAAGATAAGATAAGATAGACCTTTATTCGTCCCACAGTGGGGAAATTTCTACGTTACAGCAGCAAAAAACAATATGTAAACAAAAGGTAGTGACAGTACTGTATAAATGCAAAAGAAAGGGGGGAAAAAAACAATACAGTCATTAGATTTGAACTGAAGTGGTAATTGCTGATATGATGAAATGTCCTGCTCAGAGAAGTTTCCCGGCTTCTCAGAAACATAATATCCTGCTTTTTTTGGTCTTATAAACCTCAAGAGAGAAATCGAGAAGTTGGTGAGGGAAAAACTGCCTACATATGTTATATAACTGATATCTTGACGTTCTGCAATGTGAAAACGTAAAAGAGTCAACTTCTGGAGGCTTCCAGTGTATCACTTTGACTCTCCACTCCATCACACCAAATTGTTGATTATTTTCCAAACCTAAGACTTCGATCTGAGTTATAAATGGCCAAACACGCTCAAGACTAGTTAGATCCATCGGTCTACAGCGGGCCTGAGCTGCTGACTACGTGCATTCCTCCAGCTGTTTGATGGATGCTCCATGTTCTTTAGTCCTGCTGCAGCAATCCACATCAGTGCTAGCATGCATTTTCAGCTGTCACATGGATCCTTTTTCCTTTTACACTTATCTCCCTGATGTAATTTGCGCCGTTTCTAAGTGTCACACGTCTCTTGAGGCATTGCTTCATTTCTCCGAAGCGTCTTTTCATCACACTCTAGACACCCGGTTACACAGCAGACCTTTTATCAACATGATGTATACGCTAGTCAAACCGACTCTGCATGCGGTTCAGCAGCGTGTGTTTCGTGACTGAGCAGTGTCTGTTGTGTCACCCCGAAATCCGGAGTTATGACTGAATAATCAGAGCCTACAGGGTTAATGGAAGCTATGTGGCTTAATACCAAAGCACTTTAGCTTCAGCATTGCCAGCTAGCTGTAGCATGACCTCTACCAAGGATGAAACAGACTTGCTTCACTAGCCATCGAGTTTCCATTAATTCCCCCATGTCTCTTATCTCTGCCACACTACTTCGGAAAAGCCCAGAGCTGCGATGACCCAGTGACCCCCTTCAGTCTGTACTGAGATGGACGAAAAAGCCCCTGAGGATATCTCCACTGTGCCCAGACACTGTGCTCAGGGGTTGGGTTCACCTCTAATGTACATCACCAGAATTGCCCAGCAGAGAGCTTTGTGCTGATGTACACAAAGCCTAAATTGGAATTTAAGGAGGAAGAATTGCTGCTTTCTCGAGTTCATGTTAACAGGTTAAATGACTGATCTTATAAACTTCTGATCCTGCGACCATTTTGAAGGTATATTCAGAGCTAAGAAGCCTTATGTGTTGTAATAAGGCGTGATTGTTATACTAGTTTCATTGCACAGTGTTGGTGAATTCTTGAATCTTAAATAATTCAAATAATTAACGTAAACAATTATTTTGATTGTGTAAGGCTGCTCTGCGACGATGACAATTGTCAAAAGCACTATACAAATAAAACTGAATTGAATTGAATCTGAAGCTTTGACAGCTCTTTAATTCAAATCACGCGATTATATTAATGTCATAATTCAGTATGTTAGCATTTCTACGGTAAAACCTAATTCACGCAGACTTACGGTAGGCGCATCACAATATTCTGATAATCTTAACAACAAACAGACTTTTACTCGTTCTCTGACACATAAGGTTGACTATAATGAAATGTTTAATTTTAAAACTGCAACATAGCCTTATTTTAGAAGCTTTAAACTTCCATAATTTGAGCAAAGCACAAGATGTACTGTAGCTGGTAGATTTTCAAGCAAATCCTGACAAGCCAATGGCATTACCTCTTTCTGTCATGTGATCTCTGAACTTCCTGTACAACACAGTGGCTGCCATGAAGTCGTTTAAATGTGTTCAAAATGTTTTTAGAAAATGTCAGAGCCAAAAATGTATATATATTACTGCTGTCCAGCAGTAATAAATTACAGGTGTGCATCGCTTAACATCTGCAATACATTCTGTGAAATAGGTCACTGTGTGATCGGGATGTTGTACAAACACCATGTTATATACTTAACTAAACAAGGTGGGGTGTTGTAGTGCTGTCCACAGTGATGAGACAGAGAAATAATGTTACAAAATGTTAAATATGCACAAGCGATTTGTGTCCGAGAGACATGAGATGCACACGCTGTGTGTGGGAAGCAGTTGGTTAAACAGTGCATACCTTACTATGATAGAAGGAGAAGGTACTGTAGGTGATGCTGTAAACTCAAGGTTTTGTATTGTTTATAATGTGTCTGTATATTGGATATGTAAACAATCATTGTAATAAATAAATAAATAAATAAATAAATAAATAAATAAATAAAAGGTTGTGTGTGCAACAAAACTTAACACCCCCTTAATCTAATTTGCTGCCTTTACTTTCTGTTTGAATAACTGCAGAATCACAATCAAAGCATGGGTTTGCTATATTTTTATATTATATTATTTTTATATAATTTAGTAATTATAACTTCATCAACATATTATTAATACTGAATTGCAGATATAAATCACCATAAACACAACTACAGTCTAATGTATTGAGTGGGACAAAACTGTAGGACTGTAGAGTTTTTTGTTTGTTTGTTTGTTTGTTTGTTTTTTTTAAGTCACACAAAATTCACACTTATATTACCAACGATTTTGACGAAATAAATTTGAGACCCGTGTGATTCAAAGAAAACATGTACCAAATCTTTTGCAAAAAAAAAAAAAAACAAATTCTGCAAAAAATGGAGTTATCTCATTTTGCTGTGAAACTGAGGATATACTCTTTGATAGAGTGAAGCTTTCTGTGAATTCGTATTTATTCATTATTTTTGGAAGCACTTTGCAGTGTCCCTGCTTTTTCACCACATCAGAGCATTCAGGACGCATAAAGAGTTTTACAGTTTTACGCTTAACAGTTTCTTAGTTAATCTAGCAAGGTCTTTTTAAAAAAAATTATTTAAGACTTTAAGAGGCTGATTTTTAACTGTTTATACCCCTAACTTTTCTTAAATGCTTTCCAAAACACTAGAAATGGATGCGAACTACAATTCATAAATTCTAATAGCATGTCTTGTTTGTACAGCACACATGGTTGTGTTCCTACCATGCAAATTATTTAAGGGCACTACATGAGCTGATCAATCTAATTTAATTCGCTCAATTTGTACTTTGCAGAGACCATTTTTATTAAGCATGTAAACATGTGTGCCTTTTCATTCAATACGTTCTGTTTTTTTTTTTGCTCACAAAATAACATTGGCTGAAAAGCTATTTAGGACCCATTATTTGTCTTTTCAACATGGCTGACAAATGGTTTAAATAATGAAAAATGGCCGAAAACCTGTTTCAGATAAGCAAAGTAATTACCTTATGCAAGTCCAGCCTCGGAGTAAAGACCAATTGGACTGAGGTCGAAGGCAATGGACGAGCGTAGAGATTAAATGTGGAGCACTAGCAGGAAGGCGATTTTTTTCTTTTTTTTTTCAAGCTGCTCTGTTGAATAGTGCTGAAAGTACGACCTCAGACACAGACGATGTCATAAAACAGAAGCATCTGCCCCTTCCACCTATATCATGAAAAGAGACAGGTGATATATGTCTGCTGGAGAAAGTTTTATAGCAGATGAAGCCATCAGAAAGATGGAGCCTGGGTCTGCATTTCTACATGGACCCTGTCAGCACATTGAGAAGGGCTCTGTCTTCTTCGCAGAGCAGAAATAGCAGCATCCTTTTATTCACCTTGATGTTGGAGAGGTGGGAGGGGTGGGGGGGACTAATGAAATGGGTATATGAAATCCATCCTGAGCTCATTATTCCTGAAACACTAGCTAAATCAGCTTCCTATTTTCAATTAAAAGCAGAGAAGTCTCAGTGCTTCTGATTGCTCGATCGGGGGCCCGAATGAAAATCGTCTCAGCGTGCCACTTTTAATTCGCTCTGGCGCTGCTCGCACAGGAACGTACGTCCACATACACGTCAGCAGTCAGCAAAGGAGTCTAGGATATACGGCCCATTTTAAAACAATTACGCCAGATTTATGAGGCTTTCAAATTACTAACAGCTTGTATATGCTGTTTCTCCTTGTGCTATTAAAATCTCCATCAAGAATAACAAAAATAACTCTGCACAGGAGATGCTTTACAGCCAAACCTTTGGATTTATTGGATCATTATTTTTTTTTTTTAGCCTCCTGCTTTCTCTTGTTGTCATAATTACTACCGATAATTGTTTGCTGTGCCTGCTTTAAAAAGTTTCTTCTCGGAGTTTGTGCGGTGGATTTCAGCTCCAGGAATAGAAATCATCAATAACAATTACATAATATAAGGACACATTGATTTCCTTCATTTGCCTGTTTTTTCGATGATAAACCATCTTAAAAAATCTTGCTGGCTTTTATTCAACTCAACCTTGCAATTGACCGATTACTTCAATAAATCCTGAAAAAAAAAAAAAGGAACAAGCTTAGTTTCTATTTTCAGGACACTGAGTGTTAAGCCAAAGTGCATAAGTGTTACCTATGAGGCTGACCTTTTCGAAAGCCTTTTCTCATAACACCATGAATCATTACTCTCAGACAGAGTCAAAGTTGCTTTAATTAAGTGCCATCTCTAACTCGAGCAAGAAATTTCAAATGACATGTTTTATGTGCAATTAAACAAAAGCTTCGTACACCTACTACAGCCTGAAAATGTGTTTCGTGCTTTTTCTGACAAATTCATTTTTCCTATAATGACAGACAATGAATAAAACATTCCTAAGATGACTCCCACTCTAATAATATATTAGTTAACAAAAAGCAGCATTAATTAAACCAACTTTCCTTGCAACAGAAGTTGTGAGATTTTCATTCCATTAACTTCATGAATAAAGCGTCTATTGTGCTCTACAGTGCCATGTTTTGTTGTCCAAAAATCAAAATGTCTAAAAATGTTCCCCAACCAGAGATCCTGGATGAACCGAGAGGTCCCGTTTCTGCTTGACGCAACAGCCCTCAAATATTGAAACCCGGGAGGCTAACCACGTAGCCAGGGCCAACCTGAGGAGGGCACTCTGCAAGCCAAACACAAACACAAAAAGTGGATCGAGGAGCACTTTGATTCATCTGACCCCCAAAGCATGTGGCAAGGCATTCAGGCTATCGCAGACTTTCAATCATTCAGGACATCGCTTCCAACCAGCTCTCCCTCACTTCTCGACAAGCTCAATTACTTCTGTGCTCTTTTTTAAAAGCGGAACAATGAGCCTCTTCTTAGGACAGAGGTACTACCGGCTATGAAGCCACTCTCACTCCCCACCTCTTAGGTGGGTGCTATCCTGAGATGAATGGATGCATGGAAGGCAATGGCCCTGATGGCATCTAGGTAACTGGTAGACGTCTTTACCCACCTCTTTAACCTGTCCTTGATTCAAGCAGCTGTCCCCACCGTCATGCTTTAAGTCAACTGCCATCGTGCTGGTGACGAAGCAATCCGCAGCAATGGCAATCAACGACTTCATCCCATCTCACATTAAAGCCTGTTTGCCTCCAGCCACCTGTCTCCTAATAAGTTAAGAGTCTCAATGGTGCTCCTTTCTGCTCAGACTCACCTGGACTACCCCAACACTTACGCCAGGATGTTTAGCTCATCACTCAATAATGTCACTTCATCTAAGCTTCTCTTAAACTTCAAACAGCTCAGCATTAGCATGCCCCTCTGGACCTGGTGAGTCTGAACTTTCTAAAAATCAGCCCACAGTCTGTCAGACTCACCTCATCCAGTTTTACCCCTCAACACTAGAGTGCAACAAGGACGTGTACATAGGCCTGATCTAAGGTAATGATGAGATGGATTGTAGGAAGTAGGTCCAGCACCTATTGGCAGTTTGGATTTCAGACAGGTTGGATATCGTGCTCGTTCTTCCATTCCCATTAAAAGCTGATTAATGTGTACCCAGTTTTAATGTCCTTAAAGAAAACATCTCTGAAGAGACCACATCCCCAGTCATCTGGTCCCAATAAGGTGGTACAACATCTCTACTTTCTGAAGGACTACAAAAAACGGAGCTGTTCTCAAGGTCACTGGGAACCTTTTGCAACTCTACCACTAAGGGCACCATCACCAACCCTCACTCACTGTTGTACAAAACGCAAAGTGTTTCAGCAGGAGATGAAATCTCCCACCCTTTAAGGACATTTATAGCAAATATTGTCTGCAAAAGGCATTCCAAAATGCCGCCTACTCTAATAAGAGATTATTTCCTTTCCTCCCCATAGGTGGGCCCTACAGGATCCTCAGCACACAAACAAACAGACTAAAAAAACAGCTTTCCCCCTGTGGTTGTCTTCATACTGAACTGTTGAACATGGATTAATAGCCACTGCACTACTGCAATGACTCGTCAGTTATACTGTACTGCTTTGTCCATCATACAGCTTTTCACTGCTCATAACTTAAAATTGTATGATTCTCCCATTGAGTGTTCACCACAGCAGACCACCCGATCTGTGCAGGTTTTACACCGGAAGCCCTTCCTGACGCAACCATCCCATTTTTATCCAGGCTTACTGTAGGATCAGAGCTGCATCCAGTGGCCGGGGTTTGGGTACTGGGTGAACCCGGACCACCCTCCGATTGGCTGGTGAGGAACTTTTGGTCTTTTGTGTGGCACATTGTGATAAAGCAAGTTTTTTTTTTCCTATGGTGCTGAAAAAAAGTCCACAAATTTGTCCCTAGCACCATGCTAGGGACAAATTTGTGGACTTTTTTTCAGCACCATAGAAAAAAAAACTTGTATGATTCTCCCATTGATCCCATTGTATGATTCTCCCATTGAGTGTCCACAAATTTGTCCCTAGCACCAGGCTACTGATTTGTGTCCAGCCTTGATCAGATAACATCCTGTAAAATTGGAAGAATACTGTGTTTCAAACTAAAAAGACATTTGGTGGCTCAGTGGTTGGCTTCTCGCCTGCCATGTAGAAGGCCCAGGTTCGATTCCCAGCCAATGGCCAAACCCGAGCCACTGTACGTGCGCTGGTTCCAAGCCCAGATAAAATGGAAGAGTTGCTTCAGGAAGGGCATCCAACGTAAAACCTGTGCCAAGGTGTTGTGCGGATTGGATGGTCGACCCCTCGATGTGGAACAGCCGAAAGCCTAACAACTGGGATTCAAACTCAAATGGAACAATGTCATAAAAAGAGCAAAATACTCATCCAAACAGAAAAAAACATAACAAAATAAGGAACGCCATTTTTATGAAAATGATCTCCTACCAGAGATGGATGAAAAATATGTATGATTGCACAACAATAGGGAATGAAGCAGTTGTGAAGATAAAATGCACAGTGATTGCTGTTCGGTCTGCCAGATTGTTCAGTCGCACTAAAATGCGCAAACCTCATGTGAACTAATTTCCATTTATCATTATATGATCATTTGCATTTTTTCCCTGCATCTTTTTTTTTCTGTCTTGTTTTTTCTCAACCCATAATGGAGCACTTTGCTGAAGTAGTAGTGTAGGAAAGAATGCATGCACTTTTCTTTTTATATTAAGTGGCTTGTTTGAGGTTCCATACAAGTGGTAATAACATTAGAGAAATTATAAGAGAAAAAAGACTAACTGCATCCACCTTGAAAGCCCCTGGAAACGTTGACTAAAATTAAACGATCTTACAGTAGAAGAGATTTTATATTGTTTTACCTTTGTTTTTTCTAGAGGGCTCTATTGTTTGTTTTCTGTATGTTCCTTGTTCTAGTGGACTCATGGAGCTGCTCTGTTCATGTTTAGTTAGGCCGTGTCTCCTCCTGTGTAAGTACTGTTCTGTTTCTGGTTTAATCCTTTGTGTGTAGCTTCCTTTGTATGTGTAGCCACATGAGGGCTTAGCCGCTAGCAGGGTTAGCCGCTAGTAGGCCTTGACGGCTAGTAGGGTTAGCCCCTAGTAGGGTTAGCCTTCAGTAGGCTAGCCTCTAGTGGGATTGACGGCTAGTGGTTCTGGTCGCTAGTAGGTTAGCCGCTAGTTTGGTATAGCCTCATGTGTGCCCTGTCTTGCTTGTGTTCCGGTCCCTGTCCCCTAGATCAGTACTAACCCGGTTAGCCACTAATCCAGTTTGGATACTAACCTGGTTAGGTCATCATTCCCTACAGCTAGTATTCCATGTAGCTACTAACCTCACTAACCACTAACCCATCCAGTCTCCAGTCTCTCCAGTCTCTAGTTCCCCTATGTGTCTTTAGTTAGCTCCAGCTCCATGTTTCCTCATCCCTAGCCCTGTGTCAGCTCCTGGTTCCCTGTGTTACGATCCTTTCAGTTCCTGTGTTTTTCCTGAGCCCTAGTTTTAGTTTGTTGTTTTGGTTCCTTTGTTTGTTTGTGTCTGTTTTAAGTTTTGTTAATAAAGACTGTTTCTGTTTGCACCACCCCTCTGCCTTCATGCCTACCCTCATGCCCACAGCAACCACACCATCAGCCGGTCTAGCCAGCATCAACCAGCTAGACCCATGACAATCCCAGCAGGATTTTTTTGGTTGTCAATTATTTGGCAATGTTTTTGAAAGAATTATTGGTAATAAAATGATGTTGGACCAACGATTACCATATGACATTGTGATAATGTTGAACAAATGACCCCACTGGGTACAAGAGACATGTGGTACGTGCAGAAAACGGTTTTGTTGGTTCAGATTTATGATCAGGATTTCTGATAAATGAGTCCAACACGGACATACCAGTTTCTCAAATGACCGAATGAAAAGTTGAAAGTTAATCCTCATAGAGCCCCATGTTAAAATGCCTAAATGTACAGCAGAAAACATCCTGGTACACAAAACTATTGTGGTCTCCATAGTTAGATTTCCCATGCATGACAACGGTATGAATTTGTATGTAACTCATTAGTTATTGTTATATTCAAATGTAAATATTATGCATAATTAGGGGTGTGGCTGATTTGAGTGACAGCTGCGTTGCATGTGTCAACCCATTAGCTTTCTTCAATGCATCACTTTCGAGAACCAGGAGTTGGACAATGAGTAAGGTACAGATGACAAAGTTCAAGCGAGTGCAATGAAACATTAGCATGTAAATAAAAATTAGCCACCTCAGTATTTTAGCTAAGCTAAGGAAAAGCTACAACAGAATACAAAATGGGAGTATACTTTCCCAGGATAATAAATGTTAAATACATTCAATATATTTAAATTTAGTCTGCACTAACTCAGTCAGAACACTGCATGCAGGACTTTATCCCCCTGCTTCATAGCAAAACAATCACATAATACTATGATATATACTATACTATGAATACTGAAGATGTCATAGCAATAAAAACTCTTAGATACATTATACAATACAAATGCATATACAATCAATTGGCTGTTACTGAAACCTTTTTTTTCTGTCAGAAATGCAGTACGGAGAAGCCTCAAAACAGGAGTCCTAAATTAAAATTTATCTTCGAGGCCAGGGTCCAAATTTTATGTTTGTATTAGGATTCAGAGCTTTATATATGTGCAGTCATTGTAAGTTTATAAGAAATAAGCAATGTAAAATTTCCATAGCATTTCAATACTATTTATTGTCAGTTTCAGAGAACAATTTTTACTTCATTTATCTTCATTTGCACGATGCTGGGCCATACATAAATGTGAATGTGAAAGAAAGAAAAGCACTAGATTACTGGTATATTAATCATTGTCCTTTATTAGAAAAGCATCAGGATCCAGATAGAACCGTCACTTGGTACGGATCCTGGCCGCGGTCCGCCATTTAGTGATGTCCTCAACTTTAGTGGTTTAAAAAAGAATTCTTTTTCCCCAGCTGTTTCCAGTATCTGCATTCTGATTGGTTAGGGAAATGCACTTCAACAAAGGGGCTGCTCAGGGGCAGTTTGTTTAAAGCCAGAATGCAGGATCTGAGCTGTAATTCAGCTGGATAATGAACAAACATTTTTTGGACCCCTCTAAATTACTTATATTACCTTTGTTTAGAAATTAAAGATAATATGTGGGCTTTAGTATGAACATGTAACAGAGGCGCTGTGATAGAAAATGTCAGTAGCGTCAGGCCAATCAGGTTTGAGGAGTGAACAGTACTGTGGTATTACAATCTCTCTCTCTCTCTCTTTATTCATCCCTGCTGTGTGTTCAGGTGCAATGAGTTTCTGAACACAGCCTTATCACCTCGCTTTAATGTATCTTCACAGATGGGTACTTTCCTGCATCATGACATGCAGCAAGACAGATGTGCTCATCTTCTTAGGCAGGGGGCAAGAAGAAATGTGACACTGTCAGTCAGCCTTCAGTGAAAAAAAAAAAAGAAAGAAAAAAAAAAAAGGCAGACTTCACTTGCCTCTAATTCCAGCATGCTGGTCACTTATAATGTGAAAAAAGGGGGTAGAATGAAAGGGCCATAAAGGAAGAAATGTGAACCATTTTCCTGGTGTAATTATATTCCAGGCTGCCTTTAGAGATTTAGTTTGAGTTTTCGAAAGATCATTTTACCTGTGACAGACAAGTTCTTGTTTAGCCACAAAAAAGAAAGACAAAGCTGATAAAGTATTCCCCCTTTTGAACTTTCCCACATTTTGCAGTGTTACAGCCAAGAACTGATGTGAATCTATCAAGAATATTATGTAATTTAATAATAAACAGATACAAAAATATCACAGAATATTGAAGTGGGAGAAAGAAATCAATACATTATTCTGAGAAAATAAAGCTGTGATTGCATCCCATTTTCTGGCAAGTCGTTACAGAATATTACTGTTATATTATATTCTTATAAAAATCTATCTCTATGTTTCCTTACCTCACATTGTTGTGTGTTATTACAGTACCTTCCCTGTTGTTGTGTTCTTTACTGTTCTGTACAATACTCTCTTTCTTCTATCACATATTACCTTTGTTTAATGCTATAAGGTATATATATATTTTTTTTTAATTCAAAGAATCTGCTGCAACCAGGTTTGGAAAGTGGTTAGCACTGTGGCCATCAACCTCCAGAGTTGAGGATTCAATTCCCGCTCCATGGAGTTCGCATGTTCTTCCCGTCCTTGGTGGTTTTCCACTTAGTACTCTGGTTTCCTCACACAGTCGAAAGACATGAGGAGAAGGCTAATTTGTGTTTCCAAATTGCCTGTAGAGTATGTACAGTATGTATGTGTGTCCCCAGTGATGACCCAAAATCTCCTGGAATAGGCTCCCCATAATCCCAAAGAGTGAACAGTTCAAGAAAGGATTAGTTGGAGAAGCAACCAAGAGGTAAGTTCCCTTACAACACTGCAAAATGTGGAAAAGTTAAAGAGCTAGATCAAAACTGATCTATTTATTTATTTATTTTTAAAAAATTCAAATAGTGAATCTTAAATGTATTGATTTGGGTTCAATATTTAAAGATCAAATGTACTATAATATATTTTATAGAAAAGCTAAGGTTGAAATTTGTTTCTAAGTCCAATGTTTAAATGAATTTCTTATTTACGATGCCCTTTTAATATGTATGTTTCTTTCAGAACTAAGGAGCTTAGCATATTTGCAACTGTTGAGAAACGCCTTGTGGGTAAGCTCCATGTGTAGCAGGTTGAGATGATGCGTACAGTGTGCAAAGCATCATCAGGAACCTAAGCTTAGGATAAATTGCCCATTGCGTAATTGTATATGTGCTAATCCATAGTGAAAATGTCTTCACTCACTCACTCACTCACTCACTCACACATCATCTATACCGCTTAATCCTGTATTCAGGGTCACGGGGGGCCTGCAGCCTATCCCAGGAGACTTAGGGCACATGGCAGGGTACACCCCTGGTCAGGGTGCCAATCCATTGCAGGGCACAGACACACACACATGCACTCACTCATTCACACACTACGGGCAATTTGGGAATGTCAATTAGCCTAACCTAACCTAACCTAACCTTTGGACTGTGGGAGGAAACCGGAGTACCCAGAGGAAACCCACCAATAATGTCTTTATTATAGTGAACAATTACATTACTTTTAACATACTAGTATTGACCTACTGTATAAGGCACTAAATGGTCTTATACAGTACCCGAGAGTTTTATGAGCCGCCATGCCTGCTTTGATCAAAGGGTGAAGGCTGCTTGTTGGTACCGTGTGAGATACACCAGTTGGTGAGCTGAAAACTTATTTATTTAGCCAAGACTTTTGTGAATAGCTTTTCCTAGGTGAAGTTGCAGATCATGGATGTAGAGTATTATAATAAAATGGTATGTTTGGATGCTGTCTTTCCCCACTCTCATTGATCACACAGGTCTGTTGACAGTGAGGTGACTTTACTTTCCGGGAAGCTCTGATGTCGGTGTTTCCTTCTGGCTTTCTCTTTTTGTTATACCGTCACAGTTAGTCCTGCTGCAGTCCCTGCTTGCACTCTGCATAAAATATACTTTGACATTATCCATTATGAGAGAATGTAAGACTGTAAGTAAAAGAAAAAGAAGCAAGAAAGAGAGCAAACCCCCTTTGTCTGTCTCTCTCTCTCTCTCTCTCTCTGTCAAGCTACACATGGCATGCCTGAGTTATCCCAACCCTTTCTGCCCTCCGGACCTGTCTGATACATCCTGGTGCCCCGCTTCTGGTTGGAGTTCTTCTTTCATGTAAGCCTCTGGCTGCTGCTTAGGTGCGACTCATATGGTCTGCTTGGGATGAGTGTGGTGACTGTCGTTGGTTCCACCCAGTGACCATAAAGATATACTTGGACTTGGCTGATGCAGGCAGTTTTTCTGTGATGGCTTATAACTGCAATAGGTTGCTCAATAGTTTTAGAATTGAAATTGCCACAAACAGTTTTGTATCTAAGCTTAAAGTGAACATTCATTCTTATAGCACACAAACTCACCAGGGACTGGGAATCATTTAATATAAAGCCATCTAACTTTAGGTATGAACCAGTGAGAAACATGTACAGGTGATCAGGCCGGTGATTAGTTTACTGGTGATGCTGAATACTGAGTGGTTGGAACAGATGAGAAGGGAAATGAGGTCGCTGCTCAGGTTTATTGGGTTCACTTTTGAATCTGGTGTTCGTCTCAGGGGTTTGTCCTTGCCACCATCACTCCTGGCTTGCTTATTAGGGACAGACTGATAATTTATAGTCTTTTTCAGACATTTTCTGATTTATATCCATAATTTTTCCATTTCTATAAAGCAGCTTGTGACAATTGCTACTGTTAAACAACTGCTACTGTATACGAATATCATTTTATTTTATTTTATTTTGAAATTATTCTAAATAAACAGAATAAGAGTACATACAGTATATGTAAAATATTTTCCATGAGCAAATTAGTAATTTTTTATATAATATAATGTATTTATTTATTTATTTATTTATTTGAGTTTAACTTTAAAATCAATTTTAACCTTTGAAAAGCCTGAAGATTAATGAATCATAAGCAGGGGTTAATTTGAATGTGTCAAGGTCTCAGCTTCAGATATTCCTCTTAAATTATTCAGTAGTTGAATAATGGGCATAGTTAAGAGTCTGGACCTGCCATCATCTTCTGGGAATTAACCACCTATTCATAACTGGATGTAGCAAAGTGCTAGAGATACTTTTCCAAAGCCTAATGTGATATATATATAGTCTTATATATATATATATNNNATTATGTTTCAACACGATGACCTTTATCTTGAGTTCACATCTTTTAGTTTTCCCTTTTATTTGTCTAAAATAAGCACCAAATGGCTTTGACCTTTTCATTATCGATGCTCTTCATAATCAACACATCCCCTACTGTGTGACTAAATGACTTCTTATTTCCTCCCCATGTCAGTCAAGCAAGCAAAAGTGAAAAGTGTGCCTGCAGACACGAGCTAATTAGGAAAGCCTACGTATATGCGGCATGCATTTGCTATCCTAGAAAATTATTTTTATTGCCTAGTGCATGAACTAGTATTGAAGACAACATTAATAAACACAAGTTTTGAAGTTTTCGTCAGTAGAAAGCTTTTTATTAGAGCAATCTTATGACTTTTTAAAAACATTTTATCATTTTATCCAAAAAAAGCTTTTTTTTCCCCACCCTTCTTCAGGGATAATAATAACACCCTTTCTCCCAGTTCGGTATTCTCTTCTTTATTGCTTCATGCCAACTTTTAAGTGTGCCCGCTGTGTTAAGTTTTTCTACAATGCTTTCAACTTGCACGGCCAAAAGCTTTTCTCACCAGGTGTTTAAATGACAACTCTGCCTTAAGTAGGATGCAGAAAGCCTCGGGTTGGAACATTAACCATGTTGTCACTCTTTTGCAAAGTAAGAGTCGTCGATTTGCTGGGACATGCATGTAGAAAGAAACTGCGCTCACCTACATATTTGCGCTGATTTAAACCTTTTAGCTGAACTGCCTTTCTACCAAAGCGATAATATTTGTCAATTTAGGATTTTATTTATCTATTTTTCTATTTTTATTTATTTTTTACTTATTAATCAAAAAATATGTCCTTTCTTTATATATATATATATAAAGTAAGGACATATTTTTTGATATGTCCTCTATATAAATAGAATATAACATAATGATAACATTATTAATATTATATTAATATAATATACATCATACAATTTTTTTAACCTAAAGTGTGTATAGATTTTTTTTTTGTTGACTGACTATATGTATATATACTTTAAGCCAATCAGCAGCACAATACATAAAATCATCCAAATGCGTGGTCAAGAACTTCTCAAATCAAACATCATAGTGTAATCTTAGTTATTTGGCTGTAGCATGGTGGTTGGTGCCAGATTGGCTGGTTTGAGAAATTTTTAGAAACTGCTGGTCTGTTGGGATTTTCACACACAACAGACTGTACAGACTGTTTCACCAGTGCCTTGTTGAGGAGAGAAGTTAAAGGAGAATGAGCAGACTATTTGCGCTAACAGGATGGCCGCAGTTACTCAGTTAAGGACTCCTTGCAACTGTGGTGAGCAGAAATGCTGATCAGAACACACAGCATTTATAATCTAGGGTCAGTATGTACATGTACAGTACATAGAACAACATTGATCACCAGTAAACTGGTGTCAGGATCCATGGACACCCAAAGCTCACCCGTGTCATGGTCACCAAAGACCATCCCATCCAGCAGCTGGACATTATAATTAATTCATTACAAAATTCAATGCCGGTCACAATAGAAAGGCACCAGAAAATCCTGTGCACCCCAGCCAGCCATGCTTTGGGCCCAGTAGGCAAACAGAGTCAGCCTCCAAACTCTCCAGATGCCAATCGGATTGAGCACCTACAGTATGTGATGCACTGGACTCGCAAGCCCAACCACCACAGCATCCAAAGGATCAACTGCCAATGTCACCACATCACACCTCCAGAGGTCTTTTGGAGCCATGCCCTGAAGGGTCAGGGCCACTGCGGTGGCATAACGGGAACCCCAAAACCTAGGTAGTGTCATTGTTAATGGTTTTAAAGTTATGGCTGATCAATTAATATATGTACAGTACTGTGTAAAAGCATTGAGCCAGCCCTCACTTCTTCATATTTTGAGTCAGACTTTCTTATATTTTTAATGTAGTCTTCAGGAATAGTTCTCCAGGCTTCCTGGTGGACTCATTTTTGGAAAGTTTTTGTATTCCATTCTTTAGTCCAGACCCTGTACCTGAGCAGTTTCCGAGGAATGTTTTTTTTTTTTTTTTTTTTGTGAAGCCACACAGTGACATATGAATCATTCAACCCCCCAAAAAATTCTAACTTATGGCAAGACCCAGTAAGAAACAGGTGCAGATGATGACAGATGATCCGGTGATTAGTACACTGCTGATGCTGGATGCTGAGTGGTTGGAACAGACGAGAGGGGAAATGAGGTCACTGCTGAGGCTGTTACATAAACAAGCAATTTTAAAAATTGCAACCTGTCACAGTGAAACTGTTGTTCCCAGTTCTTTAGTTTAATCTACATCATTTAATTTAATGTGAAGAAATGAGGAGTGGCCAAGACAATGGCTAATTATATCTAAAATGTTTAATTATGTTAAAATAAATTTGACTAAATTATTTTAACAAAAGAAAAAAAAACTAAATTATACTAAAACTTCGAACTGATTTTTTTTTTTTTTTTTTTAAAGGTTATGTATTTGCCCTGTTTTGCAGTGTTGAAGAATACTTGAAGTGATAGCAAGGAATTTTTGCTAGTTTAAAAATTAAAGCCACAGTAGCAAAGATGAAATTTCTGACTTTGTCCTCAATTACATGAATCCATGGTTTGTACACTTATGCCACTTGACACATTCCGGAAAATTACTTGTACAGTTAAGGGTAGAATTATCTCAGCCAGGTTACACACAGTTTTGTGGAGGAGCATTAAAAGTGATGATATGTAATTTTTTAACTAAATAAATGGACTTTTAAACCAACAAAACACTATATGCCACATACATTCATGTGTACATTTAACATCACTTGATATTTAATCTTTTGATATTTAAATAATCTCAATGACAATTCCCGATTTGTCCAACTTTTACTAGGCAGCATTTGCTATTATTTTTAAGAAAGAGGACTGAAAATACGTTTTCTCCTTCCGCTGAGTCACAGTAGATGTACTCGCTTGAAACTTTGTGCTAAATCGGTGCTTAGAATTCTATTGATCTTTACCGCGTCCGCTTCTTTCTTCCCAGAGCTGATAACTATAGCTTTGTTTTCACATGCACGTCTGCCTCTTGATTTTTTTTTTTCTTCTTTTTTTTTTTTTTTTTTTTATCCGGATAACATATCGAATAAGATCATTAGAACCCTTGTGGGAAACTTTTTTCGATTTGGAGGTGATTCATTCTGCTATGGAAAACTCTTGAGCCATGCAGGCTGGGTGCCAGTCGAGGCTCAAATGTAGGAGTAGGTGTCGTCTCTTAGGCCTATTTCTGGTTCTGTAGGATGTTGATCGACACAGACTGAGTTTAGTTTTAAGACAAGAAACTCAGAATACCAGAAAAGCAAAGTCAAAAAAAAAAAAAAAAAAAAAAAAACTCAGGTCAGCAAAGCTCCCTGGACCATGAGGATTGTTTTATAAAAGCTCTCAGTATGCACTGGCATCTTGCTCTTAATCGCATAGGTCTGCTCTTTTTTTGGAATCATGGCAAAAAAAAAAAAAAAACCAATCTGCCAAAAAAACAATGCTGCCTCGCCGATGGATTTTTTATGAAGTGAAAAAGTCGCTAAGAACCCCCCATGAAGCAGGATATGACACGGAGAGAGAGAGCAGCTATTTAGCTCCATGCCTCCACCCCTGTCCTGGTCTCCAGCTCACTCGGAGTCTGCTGATGCTGCAAACCATTTACATATATATGAGAAGAGTTTCACAGCATGGCTTTTTATAAAGTGCTTCAACATGCTGCAGGAGTACAGAATCAGAATAGAGTCATTATACGCAAATGCACAAAACACCGTTCGCAAGTGGATTTCTTGATTTATGGCAGCATAAAAAAAAAAATAAATAAAAAAAACCTTGTCCAATTTTTGTGATTTCTCATTCTCAATAACAAAGCCTTTATTTTCACCTGTTTAATCTTTACTCTACCAGGTATGTTTTTTTTGTGCTCCACCCAAGCGTACTTTGTTTCCTATAACAGCGCGCTCACAAATCTTTTAGAACTTAACCTTTAAATCAAGGTGTGATGGGTTTCGCTTTTCACACGGTTTTGAGTTATAACGATATTGGGGGTCTGACCACATGCCATCCGGCACATTGGCCGATGGATACTCCCCAGCCTGGCGATACAGTATATGCGTCGTTTCTGTGGCAGTTACTTACAGTAAGGTGTCGGGTTGCCAGTTCGACTCCGATTCACTCACTACAAAGGCAATTTGGGAACCCCAATTAGTCTATCCTGCATGTCCTTGGACTGTAAGAGGAATTCGGGGGATCTAGAGGAAATCCTCCAAGCGTGGGGAGAACATGCATACAGATCTGAGGAGGGAATCAAACCCTGAATGTGGAGGTGCGAGGCTGGAGGGCTAACCACTACGCCACTGTGCCGCCATAAATCAGTACTTTTGAAAATAATTATAATGTAGTCGACTAAATGTATTTTTTCTGCCGCTTTATTCTGCATACAGGGTCATGGAGGATGGAGTCAATCCCTGGAGAATGAAGGTGTGTGAAACCGGCAGTTAATGGCAGACATGCTCATTCACACACTACTGGAAATTTGGAAACTCCAATTCGCCTATCCTGCATGTCTTTGGACTGTAGAATGACACTAGAGTACCCAGAAAAATGAGATATAGAAAGGGGAGAACATGCAAACACCATGCACACAGACTCAAGGCGGGAATCGAACCCCAACCCTAAAGGTGAAGTGGGTTAACCACTACGCCACCATGCCGCCATAGTTCAGTGATTAGCATTCTATTTAAAAATGTTCTAAGGTAAGTGACTGGAAGTATTTTTTTTTTCTGCTACTATTCTACTTATTCTAACAAGGCTTGACATTTATAGAATAATTATCCCATATATATTCTAATGTAGCTAAACGAATTAAACTTTATAAGGATCTGGAGTCATAATTCATTCACACAATGCTTTCTCCAAGCTTGCATTTATTGATTGCAATGCTAGCGTTTTTTTAGTTGAAGTGTTCCATTGAAGTCCTGAAAGCTACTGTAAAGAGTAATTAGCCTACTTGTCTTGCATAAGTATTCACCCCCCTCCTCTTTTGTCATATTTGTTCAGTTTCATGATATGAATTTAATTTAAATGATATTTAATATCTAATTGATTATTTTTTTGGTTGTGTAATGTACTGTACAGTATGGATTGACCCAAGCTTCTTTTTTTCCCCCCACAGCTACACTTTTACATTATTCATTTGTAAATTGGTAAATTGATTTTACATTACATGCTATTTTTTGTAGGTCTGTAACATAATAAACAAAAAACAACTTCACGTCCAGGTCGTGTCTTCATGATCTTGCATGGTCATCTAACGTGCATTAATGCTTATCTCTTTATCTACTGCTCCTTATCTTTTACCTCGGTAGAGTGGTGCGCCATTCCTGCCAGAGGCGAGCTATAGAAACAAAAGGAGAGTGGATTGTGCCAGGCTTCTCTCCAGACGGAGCAGATCGACATCACTTCTGCTGCCGTTTTTCACACCAGCCCATCTGGGCAGTCAGTCTGGACCCCAAAGGCTCAGACCATGCAGTTTGATTGGTCATTTTCCCCCATGTGTTGCAATCACAAAGTAAGATGTAGAGCTGAAATAAAATGCAATAGCTGCCTCTTTTTCCCTCTTTTTCATTAAAAATTGAAACATTGTCAAAGCCATTGAGATATAGCTTCAAATAAATGATTGTATTTTTATATATATATATAATTCTTTTATTTTACTTTTCACAGCCCCTGGAAGGCTGCGTATAAGACATAATATTTATACATTACATATGTTACAATATATGCTTTAACTTCCTTTATCCATTAATTCTTTATTTATTTATTTATTTATTTATTTAAATGTACTCATCAATCACCCGTTTTTCACAGTAGGCATATTTTATTGATTCAGTCTGGAGTTAGATCCATATTTAGACCCGACATGACGTTATTGTGCCTTAATTATGCTTGACATCATGTTTATACACCAAAACATACCTCCTGCTGGATACCAGACGTGCTGCAAATGATGAAGGGCGCTCAACTGTGACCTTTCTCATGCCGTGAAGAAGCAGGCTGGGTTGAATTTTTTTTTTCTTCTTTTTTCATTTTTGATTTGCATGAAAAACAACAACACCGACAACCACGGAGCTGCTACGGCAAGGTTATGAAGGGCAGTGCAAGTGAACACTCCTGTAACATCTGCTATTGCATTGCTTCATATTGTTTCGTAAGGAAGAAGAAACTCTAAGAATTTTATATTAAATTCTATATATCAGAGGAGTTTATCCTATGTATACAGTATACTGTACATACAGTATGCATGCAATGAAATCTGTTAATTTGTGCAATTATTCAATCAGTTGATTTTGCGTCAGCAGTGTTGTGCATAAAATGACACAGATGCATGTCAAAAGCAAGTATGCATGTCATGCGAAACACCAGACCTGAGACCTAGCATCATGCATTGTACCAGATGGACTGGTTTAAGCATTTCACAAACTGCTGATGTCCTGGGAGATTCACTCAGGATATACTGCAGAGATAAATCCACTATGTGGCCATTCTGCTGGTGGAAACGCCTCACCAGGCTGTACAGTAACTCAAACAACAACTCTTTACAACTGTTGTGAACTGAAAAGAAAACTGGTAAAAAAAAAAAAATGCTAGGGCGATCCTTGAGGCTGACGGGCTCCAGTTCCACTCCTGTCCGCCAGGAATAGGAATCTGAAGTGACAGTGGGCACAGACTCATCCTATAAGCTATAGGAAGATTAATCTGCCTGGAGTGATGGAGCTGAGGCACTCAGGTTTGTGATTAATCCCAGCTAGAGGTATGCTCTAGTTAATGAAATATTTAAGTAATTGAGAAATTTCGTTTTAACATAATGCTTGTGTAGTGTATTTCAATAAATAAAAATATCATGGAGAAGTTTTTTTTGTTGTTGTAATTTTATTTTAAAAAATCACCTCAACTCATGTATCCTAGATTCACTACATATCAACTGAAATATATCAATGTTCTTATTTTTTCGTTTTTTAACTTCGACGATCACTGCTTAGATCTGATGAAAAAATTATATAAGAGTATTTCATTTCCAGTTTGAGTATTCATGCAGAATAAATACCATGCATCGCTCTTTCTAATTCAGGACACGCAACCACGATCATGGGGAAGACTGCTGACTTTGACAGTTGTCCAGAAGACGAGACGATCGCTGACACCCTCCACAAGGAGGATAAGCCACAGAAGGTCATCGCTGAAAGGGCGAGCCGTTCACGGACTGCTGTATCAAATCATATTCATGGAAAGTTGACTGGAAGGGAAAAGCATGCTGGAAAAAAGGCGCGCAAGCAACAGGGAGGACTGCAGCGTTAAGAAGATTGGCAAATAAAGCTGATTCAAGAACTTGGGTTAGAGGAGTAGAGAGGTGTGTGTGTGTGTGTGTGTGTGTGTGTGTGTGTGTGTGTGTGTGTGTGTGTGTGTGTGTGTGTGTCACAGAACCCAAGTTGCTTGAAATCCCATGTGAAGTTTACTCAGTCTGTAATGATTTGGGTTCCATGTCATCTGTTGTCGTTCCACTGTGTTTCATCGAGTCCAAATTCAACACAGTCGTCTACCAGGGGATTTTAGAGCACGTCATGCTTCCATCTGCTGACAAGCTTTATGTTGATTTCATTTTCCAGCGAGACTTAGCACCTGCCCATGGTGCCAAAACTACCACTAACTGGTTTGCTGACTGTGATATTACTGTGCTTGACTGGCCAGCCAACTCGCCTGACCTGAACGCCATAGAATATCAATGGGCTGGTGTCAGGAGGAAGATGAGAAACACCTAACTTACTGATACAGATGAGCTGAGGGCTGCTATTAAAGCAACCAGGTCTTCAATAACGCCTCAGCATTGCCACACACTGATTGCTTCTGTCATGCAGTTAAAAGTCCCAAGTGAGCGCAGAACTTAACCGAATTTTCAGAAGTTTCTGCAGTGTAAATAATTATTTTATTTATTGATTTTAGGGAATATGCTTATATTTTGGGACAACATGCTTTTTATTTTCATGATCTGTAAGCCATAATCATCAAAATTAGTTCAAAGAAAAGTTATCAATTTTTCACTTTAAGTATAATGAACGGTTTTACAACTAAAAGAACGGTTTTGTTTGTACATCGTTCAGACCTTGCTCTTTCAATGATATCTTTACGTTTCATACATTGGAGGAAGCGAAATCAGGATATTTTCTGTCTGTCTGTATATCTGTACAGTATGTCTGTCCTGCCACGTATCTGCCTGAAGTTAAACCTGCACCATAAATGTGGATAGAAGTGAAGTTATGAGCGGTTTTGTGCCAGATTATACACTGGGAGTCTTGACAGAGTACTGTGCATGCATTAAATCGACTGCTGCAAAGAATATAACGATGCTTTTGCAGTACTTAGGTATCTGCCTGCACCATGAGTGAAATCAAAATGTTGAGTAAAAGCGATTTTATGTGTTATGGTAACAGTTATGTGCTGGATTTAATAATCTACTTTAAAATAAGATACTAATAAGCTACTTGATCACTGTAAGCAAACACCTGCACCAATAGATGTTAATTAAAAAAGCTAAACTGAATATTTTTTACTGAGATTAGTTAATAAGTTCAGCTGAAATAACAGCGCTGAAGTGTATGTATATGTATAAGTGAATTTTAACACGCTGGAGTTGTTTCGAGACTAAACATCATCTTTATCAGATCTACACTTTCGATTTCTCGAACCTGTGATTCACTCTCTGATTACCGGACAGGGAGTGTGTTTGGCTGGTGACGAAAGATGATGAAAATAAGATACTCGACCTTTAAAAAAGTTGATTAAAAAAAAAAAAAAAGGTAGACAGAGAGTTCTACTGTACAGAAAGTTTAAACTTTTTAACCATTTCTACAAACTCTTTTAAAAGCAAGTATAAAAATGAGTTTCACTTTTCGAAATATTTTTATTTATTGAGATGCACTGTATTATATATATTCTCCATGCTTTGACTCAAACTTAGGTTTCAGCATAACCATATACATTCCAGTAGCATGTGCAGCCCGTTTTGTATTTAACATCCCCAGGACAGCAGGGAGTGTAAAAGCTTCCCTGCCTGCTTTCCATGTCCTGCAGCTCCACACTGTTGAGGCTCCTCTAAAGCGCGACAGGCAGGCGATTCCCGAACGAACCGATTCAGTTTAAACGACTCCCAAAGTGATTCACTGAATCGATTCGCAAGGCATAACAAACATTTTTTTTTTTGTAAAAAGTTGAAAAAGTTGGCAGCTTGTTTACATTTATAATGTGATTACAGAATATTTCATTATTGCCGGGTCATTAAGCGCTTAATAAGAAATAAAATTTAGTAATGTAGTTTTGACACTGGATCTAAGGAAACCAGTAAAAAGATTTAAATCAGACACAAATCTAATTTAATTAAAGTCTCTTTAATGATAATTATCGCAGTGTATATAATATAGACGATTAATATAACAGTGTTGATGGTTTTTAAAATATATAATTAGTTCATTTATCGCATATACCGCTTTTCCTGTATACAGGGCTGCAGGCCTGAAGCCTATCACAGGAGACTTTGGGCACGAGTCTGGGTACACCGGAGGGTGCAAATATGGTGCAGGGCACACATGCATGCAGGCACACACACATGCACACACGCACTATAGGCATTTTTTTTTTCTGAGAATGTCAAGTAGTCTAATCTACAGGTCTTTGGAATGTCAGAGGAAACCAGGGTACCTGGAGAAAACCGGCCAAGCACGGGGAGAACATGCAAACTCCATGCACACAGACAGGAATCGAACCTTCGACCTTGGAAGCCACAGTTCTGACCACTATGCCACCGTGCCATGTAAATAAGTGAAATGAGGACTTTAATTTTACCATGTTCTCTTAGTGACCTAGTCAGTTTTGTTTCACATTAGTTCCTAAAATGTAATTTATATATATATAAATAAT